>KZ068330.1:47821-63680 GCA_002091845.1 Anopheles cracens | reverse complement strand
AGCAATCTGTTAACCACGTACATAAATGTTTGTAGTCATTTGTTTGTTTACATTGATCGGTGCTGACAGCTATATAGTTCGTTCTGTATATGTAATGCAAGTTGCCACATTTGTGTCTACCATTTCTGGCTTTCTTTTTTGTGTTTCCTTTTCCACTGCCGCTATGGGCAATTTAGTAAAAATGTTGTACGTTAAATATAACGCAATAAATAATATTTAAAATGTGTCCGCAACGAATGGTCATCTAACCAATTCTAACCAATCTAATCTTTTGTTGTGTTTGTGTTAACATCATTCTCTGCAAACACACGACAGTTTAAACTGGTACTTGTATTCCAACATTCTTTTTCTTAGTCTAGATCTAGAACTAGAACTAGAAATTGGGTAAAATTTCCAAAAACAGGTTAGATTGTTTAAAACGCTCTTGTCCTGCTCTTCTGTCTTCCGACAGTGTTGAAAGCCTAATTTATGTTGTCTTTCGAACGGATAATCTAACGGATTGTCTAACGGAAACGGAAATAACTTTATTGATGCTTTAATCAATCTACTTTTCTGCTACTTTTCTTTAAACCTGCCATTTTTGTCATGCTCTTGAGGGAGATATTGCTATTGTCATTACTTTGTATCAAGCTAAAATAATCATCTACTGGATATAGCCTCCATGTAATTATATTCTCCTTAACCAACCAACTAACCGAATCCGTTTGTTATGTTTTTTACCATGTTGACTCGCTAAACACTGGCAATCCACCTTCAACTCTCGGGTGGGATGTACACAGTGTTGCTTAAGCCAAAGCTGCACCGCAAAACAACAGCTTTGCGCTCTAAAAACAACAAACGGAACGACCACTTTTTCCTCCGACTTCATCACTTCGCAGTAAGCGTGCGGGAGGGACGTCGGGCAGCAACGGTGCTGTTAAGCCCAAAAACGTGGTGCATATTATGAGGCACATTTGTAAATGCCCCGATCTGTTATGATTTCGTCCCACCCGGCGGATTTCGTCCCCACCATCGAAAGTGGGGTGGGGTGGATGCGAGAAAAAGCGCTCTGTCCTCGATGTTGATTATACGACCATAATCTCTGTTTTTGTTCACGTGTCGTGCGCGTCCGTATGGGACCGTGTATTACATGCGATTATCGTTGAAAAGCAAAAAAAAAAACAAACAAAAATTAGTTTTTCACTGCAACTGCCCGAAACGAGACTGAACGACAGTTTGTGATTGCTTGTAGTGGAGTTGTATTTATCCTCTTTTGCTTTGGAATGCAAATAAAATTCCGTTCCGCTTCGGAGCAACTTTGATGTCAATTCGGTAATTTGTTTCATCTATTCGTGTTTTGCTCATTACGCAGAACTCTTTCTGTGCTTGCAGTTAGTGTAGAATAAGTAGTTTGTTTTGAATATAGAATTTTTCCAAATGGGTTACATGAAGCTTGTCATGCACTAAACTGAACTCCCACTAGAAACTAAATATAAAACGAAAACAAACATTGAGAAGCGTTAAATCGAAAGCATAAATGCACGTTTTGCAAACGATGCCCGGTGGTAATTTTGGGTAGATTCAATTTGCGCTGCAAAAAGCGATGATCATTGCGCACAAATGACAGAAGAGTCGCCCTAGCTGGGAAATGGGACAAACAAGCGAACAAAAAACGCCAAAAACGCCTCACAGAGACACATTTTTTCTAGCTGCTGCCCTCGATTGCAACGCGCAACTGCATCGCATAAAATGGCGATAAAATGGCCAACCTCTGAACGCGGCTGGCGTCTCTCGAAAGCATCCCGAAACATCCTGGGCGGGCCAATTATTTTACAGCCATTAGTTTGTTTTGTGTGTGTGTGTGTTTTTTTTCTTGCACCTTTCATCGCCCGCGTTCCCACCGGTTGATTGCGGGCAGGGAGTTTAGGACAGTTTTTTTTGTGCCGCGTTCGGCGCCCCCTTTTTTGTTGCTGGAGTGTTGGAGTTGGAATACACAACTGCATTCCCCATGGGTGGTGCGGGTGTAACTATCTCACGTTACACAGGGCACCTCGTTCTGTACCATTTAACAATTGACTATGCGGAAAAATGCACCTGCTGCGCGACAACAGCGTCACTCCCAGTAGTGTGTGTATCTTTGAATTTTTCCCCTTTCAGTTCTTGCAGTTCACAACGTTCCGTTCGATTTGAAATTCATTCACATCGACACGTTAGATTAGTGTTTCGTTTTTTTATTGCTTTCCCTGTGCAACACCTGATCGTGTGCTGAAGGTTTGCGGAATGCTCTCATGAATAGTTGAAGGGTTTTATAGACGAATGGGTGTTTTAAACGATTTGCATTTTTCATTACAGTAGCGCCAACACAAGTGCCACAAGTGGTTTGAATTATTTTCATATTTGCATGGAAAAATCTATTCTCACTAAAAGTCATGCTCCAGTATCCCCAAAACATGGCGTGGATCCCAACATGATAGAGTGGATTGTCTCATTTACATAAGGATATGATTGTTGCCAAGTGTACCAAGAAAATTTCCAAGTTTACCAAGAGTCCAAGGAGCTCTGTAGCAAAGTACTATACTATTTCCGATCTTACAACAAATTTCTTCGTTTTGTTCAACTAATTTGAACAATCTATCTATCTTCTAATTTATCAATTCTTCTTTGAAAAAAAAACTATCGACACGTTAGATGAGATTAGTACTTCTAAATGCACTAGTTTTGATAGTTCCAACGTTTTTGAATAATTTCGAGAAACTATCTTATTTTCTCGCATCCGATGAACAAGAATGTATTATTCAAATAACCTAAAAAGCATCTTGGATGCTCAATCTAACAATGTTTATCTTTTTGGAGTATTGAGTTCAATCGGACAGGATAGCGCTTTTGTAACTCGCAAAAGGGGCAACTCCACCCGCTCGTCGTCCTTGTCGTCAGGCGAAAAGCCCTAGCCGAATCGCTAGCGCAACAACTCAACTCGCGCGGCCGGAAGTGCGTCCCGGAACTTGTCAGCTTTTCAGTCGAACGCACACCGCATGGGTAATGCCGGTTTAACACACCGATAAAACTTTACGATCCGCCAACGGTTGCCCCACGGGTAGATGATAGCGGCTAGCATAAGTCAAGAGAGGGCGCAAAAGATACAAAACTATGGTCATAAAATTAATGGTGCACGCCCCTTCCCACGGTACACGGTGCGGAGCGGGGGCTCGTAAAAAACAAGGGGTAAAGGCAAGCTTCCGTGAGCTTTTGCGACATCCGGCGGCATCATCCGTGGCGGGATATGCAAAACTTGGAAGCCTCTCGGAAGCAGGATCATCACTCAGGATGCCGCCGCGCTCGGGAAGCGCGCTTCAAGCTTCTTCCGGTCGGAGGTTGTTGTTATCGGACCAGCTCGTGCCGCCACTATCCCGTGTGCGTGCCTGTGTGTGTGTGGGCTCGTTTGAAAATGTTCAATCTACAACGCAAACGCGCGCATCGATTGAAAGCTCCTCTCGGCAGAAGGACACAATTTGATGGCGCATCCGATTTGGATGCGGACGCGATGATGATGCTCGACGATGGCGGTCGGCCGCCGGTTGTGCCGATGATCATCTGCCGGAAGTCGTTCGTGCTCCGATCCAGTGCCATAGGCTTTGGCGAAACTTTTTCTCGAACAATCAAAGGAAACCCGTGCCGGCAGGGAAATGTCCGTGAAGGACCCATTAAAACGAGGAAATAAAACCAAACGTTCGCGCTGGGCCACGCTGTGCCTATTGCCGGTTCCGCTTAGTTTTTTCAAGTGATCTCTAACGGAAACGCTATATTTTTTGTGTCCCTCAACTTATACCATTTATCAAACGTTGGTAAAAAAAACTTAAATTGAAAATTGCGAAGAGCTACTGCCAAGGGAGACATAGAAACTTGTAAATAAATCGTTCAAAAGGCACCAATAGTGTATTTTGTAATGCAAATTGCATACCTTTTGGCGTAATATTACATTTTCAGCCTAAAAGTATGCAATACGCAAGCAAAGAGCTTTTTAATGCGTTATGAGCGATGTATCGTGTCAGTCCTGGTAAAGCTTAACGTTTGGCATAAACCACGCAAACAACCTGCTTACTATTCTAAGCCAGATTGCTATCCCCACCAACATCGTACCGAACCATCCGTCACATCAACACATCGTAAACAAGTGCGTGAGAACGGCTAGCTCGCCATGCCAAGCCGCCAAGTCCGGCTGTGGCATAAGCACGCCCCTACCACACCATTGCTGCGGCCATTCTCGAATATGCGGACAGGATAGCGCTTTTGTAACTCGCAAAAGGGGCAACTCCACCCGCTCGTCGTCCTTGTCGTCAGGCGAAAAGCCCTATTTTTTTTCCTCCCCCTGTGCGCTGTCGCTCTCACGCTCGCTACATTCTACTCACCGGCGCAAGTCCGGGCTGGAGGTGTACGGGGCGGCCACCTCCTTAATCTTCAGCACGATGATGGCGGTAATGAAGATGCAAATGACGTTGATCACCGTCAGCAGACCGGAAACGATGCCGCTAATTAGAAACTCCGTCGGGATGTAATTGGTGTAGATGAATTCGTAGCTCGAGTTGCCGCTGAACGGTTCGCCCTTCAGGTGCGGCATCTTGATGTCCTCGTAGATCAGCCAGATGCAGGCCAGCGCCCAGAACAGTCCCTGTGGAGAAGGTGGGGTGAAGATGGAGCACGGGATGATTTTGTTTCTTTATTGCGAGTCCCGATTGATGGAGGGAGAGATAGAGAGAGAGTGGTTGGAGTAATTAGTGCTCGGACAACTTCCGGCAGGCGGAATAAACAGACTTGCGGGAATTGGTTTATCCTTTTCAAGTGATCTCTAACGGAAACGCTATATTTTTTGTGTCCCTCAACTTATACCATTTATCAAACGTTGGTAAAAAAAAAGAATGTATTATTCAAATAACCTAAAAAGCATCTTGGATGCTCAATCTAACAATGTTTATCTTTTTGGAGTATTGAGTTCAAAGTTGTTACCAGTTTTTCTCATATTAGGCAAAATGTACCCATGTTTGAAAATGTACCCATGTATGCGTCCTCAGCGTCCTAACAATATTTGAACTAATTAATTTTGTTCAGTGAAAAATTATGCCTAATCGTTGTCACATTATTGCTAAGCCTATTCATTTATCATCAATATCGTTCTGTAGACTCTTCCTGGGCAAGGAAAGGCCACACAGCACAAATGAAGCTTAAGTTCTGCACTGTTGACAGAACCGGCAGCTGAACAAACACACAATTCTCCGAAATTGATTTCTTCAAACTAATCAAAACGATTAAAATCCATCATCGTTCTTCCGCAAACGAGTGGAAATAATCATCATCAGCGCACAAAAAACGTGTAATTATTTATTGTCCGGAAGCCAAAACAGCTGGCAATAACAATGGTCCAAAGACAACTTCAGACGCGATGTCAACGCAAAGACACACGGTTTTTTTGGCATCATCCGTGGCGGGATATGCAAAACTTGGAAGCCTCTCGGAAGCAGGATCATCACTCAGGATGCCGCCGCGCTCGGGAAGCGCGCTTCAAGCTTCTTCCGGTCGGAGGTTGTTGTTATCGGACCAGCTCGTGCCGCCACTATCCCGTGTGCGTGCCTGTGTGTGTGTGGGCTCGTTTGAAAATGTTCAATCTACAACGCAAACGCGCGCATCGATTGAAAGCTCCTCTCGGCAGAAGGACACAATTTGATGGCGCATCCGATTTGGATGCGGACGCGATGATGATGCTCGACGATGGCGGTCGGCCGCCGGTTGTGCCGATGATCATCTGCCGGAAGTCGTTCGTGCTCCGATCCAGTGCCATAGGCTTTGGCGAAACTTTTTCTCGAACAATCAAAGGAAACCCGTGCCGGCAGGGAAATGTCCGTGAAGGACCCATTAAAACGAGGAAATAAAACCAAACGTTCGCGCTGGGCCACGCTGTGCCTATTGCCGGTTCCGCTTAGTCCGATGCCGGTACGGCGATTCAAAGTGCGAGCGGTGGTCCCTGGGCCACCGTCAAACTTTCCCGGTCCGGTAATGGTGTGCTAAGGAATCGTAATATTTTCCCCTTCGTTCACGTTTATTGTAATGATTTTTTTGGTCGCTGCTATAATTGCTTCCTCCGTTCGGTCCATTCACCGGTGGCAAATGGTAGAGCCGGAATCGCTACTGGGCCTTGGCGGAGGCGCATCGAAAAGTTGACAATTGTTACCCGCGGCCACTGTCGGGCTGTCCGCTGAGAATTTTCAATCGCACCGAGGGACGGAGGGTTTATGGGTTGATAATTAAAAGGACGATTCAAAAAAGGGTTTCGGCTGAGAATTACTAACATATTTAGATGTAATTGATTGTGTGAAGTAAATTTGACACATGCCCATTTAGTAAAATTATTAAATTTGAATTATTACTGTCTGTGTGAAGCATATTTGTAATGGATAAATATGAAAAAAAAAAACTGGAGCAAATGTTTCATAGGAAATTACGTTTATCCTGTTGATTGCACTTTTTCAGGCTAATTAATTTAATTCACGCCGCAAAGTATGCAATGTGCACTACATCGCAACGCTTCATTCACGCTTCATAAACTATTTGTATCGTGCGCGCCGTAAAGTATGCAATTCACAAAACAACGGCAAAACTCAACGCAATCACGGAGGTCAATCATCAACTGCATCAATCGTTTGTCGTTTTAGTGCTTTTGTAGCCGGCTCGCTATTACGTCTCTTTCCGGAACAGACATATAACTCTTTCCAGCAATAATGAAACCCTCACCGAGTACTCTTTGCAATTCGGGAAATTGTACTAGAGCAGTCATGCCGGTCGTTTCCCAAATGTGCATTCAGTACCCGGCGGCGCTTAACACTGGCCTACTAGCTCCTCGGTAAAATCATTCCTGTCCATGGCACACCAGTTTGACGGAGCGCGCTTTCCGTGGTCCCGTGGGCATGGTCGGTCATAAAATCTCATAATCCCTAATGAATCTATTAAAACCTCCGGGGGTCCTTTCACGCAACGGGGGTTGCGTCCAATCGTTCATCGCGATTAGCGCGCGAGGTGGCAAAAGTTCGCAATTTAATTGCACCGCCCGCGGGCGCGCGCTTGCTACGGAACATTTTAACGAACCTTTTGGTTCGGGCTATTGTACGCACCGCTCTAATGACGGGATGCACCTAATGGCCTTTCGACAGTGCGCTACGATTCCATCATCGCCACCTGAAACAGGCGCATCGTTCTGTCAATGTCTCTACAGTGAGATGCCCACCCACCTCAGCCGATTCAACGCCGTGCTTACGTCTGACCACCAGCGGTTGCGTTTCCGGTCGTCCCGCCAGGCATCGGCGTTTGATCCACTCGCCCCCGACCGCGTCGATGTAATCGATTGTCGATTTGTGTGCCGGAGGTAGTTGGAAGATTGAATTTTCGACACATGTTTGCCGAGGAAATGGAGCGTCATTATTGCGGACGGCGAACGCCGTTTGCGAAACGTCCGCGTGCCGCGTTTGGCAAACCGTGCGAGAAATCGGCCGTGTAGTTTCTGTAGCTGTTGTTCGACGCTCGGCGTGCGATGGCTTTAGTGTTCGGCGTGTGGAGCGATACTTACACAGTTCACGACCGGTGGCAGCAGCGAGGCGGAAATTGCAACACCTATCAATGGTCCGGCGGAACCCTGCAGCAATGCTACCGCTACGCCGCTGCCGGATGTCAGCGCCCAGAGAATGCCCATCCACAGGGAGCGTGCGTTGCCGCTGGAAAATTGGGAATGGAAAATAATAGATGGACAACGGTTACATTGGGGCTGGGCTGGAGTGCATTTCCTGTGCACAATTATTTTAGTACGGTATTAACTTCCTATAGAACAATCATTTCTATTCAATTATTCTAAATGTTACTTCTTCATAACTTCTTACGTATTGAAAAGCTTTCGTAGTGCAAAATGTTTCGATTGAAACGCTTGCTTTACACATTCAGCCCGAAAGTATGCAATCTGGTGGATGTGACGAGGCTGTACTTGCGATTTTCTATTTGTCTTACAAGTAATCGTAGGGAGCTGGGATATGACAATAAAATCGAATCCTTGTGATGATCATGTACAACTAAACCCTCTAGCTTAAATACGTTTCATGCAGTCTATATCCATACTAAAGCTATAACCCTGTTCTTATCGATCGATTGCACGACTCCGTTGCCTGCGTCAACCACAACGACAAACCAATAAATTAACCCCAATGAATCTCAATCAATTCTTTGGGGTCGATAATGTTTAAATTCATTACCATGCGTCCTACACTGGATCCGGTGAATCGAATGGCACGTGAATAGAAGGCATAGGAATGAGATTTTTATATATATTTCAACCTAAAAACAAAAGATACGCAAGCACAAACGAAAAAAGAAAGCTCCATCACTTACCGGCCCTTCATTTCCTCGGTGGGGAAATCGTTAAATCCCCACGGCATCTCCGTTGTGCCGAGTATCAGCCCGAAAACGAATCCGAACAGTATCGAGATGAACATGCCGAGTGCGAGCGCCGTGAAGCCGACTTTCTGAACGGGCACAGGGAGGGACACAAATGAAACGCATGAAAGCAACAAGAGAAAGAGAAAAAGAAACAAATTTAAATCTGATCCGGCGGAACCCTGCAGCAATGCTACCGCTACGCCGCTGCCGGATGTCAGCGCCCAGAGAATGCCCATCCACAGGGAGCGTGCGTTGCCGCTGGAAAATTGGGAATGGAAAATAATAGATGGACAACGGTTACATTGGGGCTGGGCTGGAGTGCATTTCCTGTGCACAATTATTTTAGTACGGTATTAACTTCCTATAGAACAATCATTTCTATTCAATTATTCTAAATGTTACTTCTTCATATGCTTCTTACGTATTGAAAAGCTTTCGTAGTGCAAAATGTTTCGATTGAAACGCTTGCTTTACACATTCAGCCCGAAAGTATGCAATCTGGTGGATGTGACGAGGCTGTACTTGCGATTTTCTATTTGTCTTACAAGTAATCGTAGGGAGCTGGGATATGACTACAAAATCGAATCCTTGTGATGATCCTGTACAACTAAACCCTCTAGCTTAAATACGTTTCATGCAGTCTATATCCATACTAAAGCTATAACCCTGTTCTTATCGATCGATTGCACGACTCCGTTGCCTGCGTCAACCACAACGACAAACCAATAAATTAACCCCAATGAATCTCAATCAATTCGTTAATTCGTGAACCCATTATTTCCACCGCAATGTAGCAAAAAGCTTCTAAAACCCCAGACCACCGAACGGGCCAGGCCGGTTGCCAATTTAATTTGCCACGCTCCACGCTCCAACCACCATCATCGAACAGCAAATCAGCACCGAGTCCCAGCTGATGAAGGTGTAAAGTATCGTTTCAACGCCTCGGGTTTAGCAAAAACTGAACCGAACGCGGCCGACTAACGCGCACACTGACAGCCCAACATCACGCGTATATTTGTTTCACATTGTCCAGTCCTTCGAAACCGGCACGGAACGAGGTCCGCAGGGGAACATTTCAACAGCGGAAGTGGTGTTATTTGAATATTTCCATTTAGGAAAAATCGCAAACGAAACACACACAAATGCCATTGCCTCGCTACTTCATTTCCGCTTGGTTTTGGCTTCCGGGCTTCAAGCCTGTGCTGATTCGATTTTGGGGAGGTGGGTGGGCTGAAAACGAATGCTGCCCGCCTTTTTTTCTGTTGCTTTACTCTCCCTGGTGCGCTTCGCAATGTATGTGTGGAGTATTTTCTTTTAATTAATTCATTTCAAAATACCCACAGGACGAACCGTTGTGGGAGGATGGGTGGCCGTGATTTCTGGTGTTTTGTCGAATGTTTCGCATTCTATCGGAGGTTTCGTGTTACACCAGAACCCGCGCAAAACGAGCCTGTTTTAGCGTGTACGTTGGGGTCGATAATGTTTAAATTCATTACCATGCGTCCTACACTGGATCCGGTGAATCGAATGGCACGTGAATAGAAGGCATTTGGCAAACCGTGCGAGAACGCACGGACTCGGCCGTGAAGCTTCGGTAGCTGTTGTTCGACGCTCGGCGTGCGATGGCTTTAGTGTTCGGCGTGTGGAGCGATACTTACACAGTTCACGACCGGTGGCAGCAGCGAGGCGGAAATTGCAACACCTATCAATGGTCCGGCGGAACCCTGCAGCAATGCTACCGCTACGCCGCTGCCGGATGTCAGCGCCCAGAGAATGCCCATCCACAGGGAGCGTGCGTTGCCGCTGGAAAATTGGGAATGGAAAATAATAGATGGACAACGGTTACATTGGGGCTGGGCTGGAGTGCATTTCCTGTGCACAATTATTTTACTACGGTATTAACTTCCTATAGAACAATCATTTCTATTCAATTATTCTAAATGTTACTTCTTCATATGCTTCTTACGTATTGAAAAGCTTTCGTAGTGCAAAATGTTTCGATTAAAGCGCTTGCTTTACACATTCAGCCCGAAAGTATGCAATCTGGTGGATGTGACGTGGCTGTACTAGCGATTTTCTATTTGTCTTACAAGTAATCGTAGGGAGCTGGGATATGACTACAAAATCGAATCCTTGTGATGATCCTGTACAACTAAACCCTCTAGCTTAAATACGTTGCATGCATTTTATATCCTTACACCAAAGCTATAACCCTGTTCTACCCGATCGATTGCACGACTCCGTTGCCTGCGTCAACCACAACGACAAACCAATAAATTAACCCCAATGAATCTCAATCAATTCGTTAATTCGTGAACCCATTATTTCCACCGCAATGTAGCAAAAAGCTTCTAAAACCCCAGACCACCGAACGGGCCAGGCCGGTTGCCAATTTAATTTGCCACGCTCCACGCTCCAACCACCATCATCGAACAGCAAATCAGCACCGAGTCCCAGCTGATGAAGGTGTAAAGTATCGTTTCAACGCCTCGGGTTTAGCAAAAACTGAACCGAACGCGGCCGACTAACGCGCACACTGACAGCCCAACATCACGCGTGTATTTGTTTCACATTGTCCAGTCCTTCGAAACCGGCACGGAACGAGGTCCGCAGGGGAACATTTCAACAGCGGAAGTGGTGTTATTTGAATATTTCCATTTAGGAAAAATCGCAAACGAAACACACACAAATGCCATTGCCTCGCTACTTCATTTCCGCTTGGTTTTGGCTTCCGGGCTTCAAGCCTGTGCTGATTCGATTTTGGGGAGGTGGGTGGGCTGAAAACGAATGCTGCCCGCCTTTTTTTCTGTTGCTTTACTCTCCCTGGTGCGCTTCGCAATGTATGTGTGGAGTATTTTCTTTTAATTAATTCATTTCAAAATACCCACAGGACGAACCGTTGTGGGAGGATGGGTGGCCGTGATTTCTGGTGTTTTGTCGAATGTTTCGCATTCTATCGGAGGTTTCGTGTTACACCAGAACCCGCGCAAAACGAGCCTGTTTTAGCGTGTACGTTGGGGTCGATAATGTTTAAATTCATTACCATGCGTCCTACACTGGATCCGGTGAATCGAATGGCACGTGAATAGAAGGCACAGGAATGAGATTTTTATATATATTTCAAACCTAAAAACAAAAGATACGCAAGCACAAACGAAAAAAGAAAGCTCTCACTTACCGGCCCTTCATTTCCTCGGTGGGGAAATCGTTAAATCCCCACGGCATCTCCGTTGTGCCGAGTATCAGTCCGAAAACGAATCCGAACAGTATCGAGATGAACATGCCGAGTGCGAGCGCCGTGAAGCCGACTTTCTGAACGGGCACAGGGAGGGACACAAATGAAACGCATGAAAGCAACAAGAGAAAGAGAAAAAGAAACAAATTTAAATCTGATACAAATGTGCGCGAGCGTTACGGGTATCAATTAGTTGGGCTGTTGTCAGGTGGGGCGAGAAGGCTGCAGGTTGTGTAAATATTTCACTGAACACGCTGCTGACACACCATCCAACACCTTTAACGGAGCGTGCGGAATCGGTATGCAAAGAGCGGCCGAGAGAACACAGGATTAATCACCGATCGGCCTCATCTGGTCGAGGGCGTCTTTCCGGATGAGCTCGTGATGTGACTGGGTGATGAATTTGTTGTGTCGTTTTGTTGGCATTCTATTTTCCATCCCGACACGTGACTCGTTGTTGCCACGTGACCATTTGATGGCGATCCCGAGATGCACGGTTCATCGAACCCGGTGGTTTTGGACCGTGTTGCCTTTCACGACGGTAACATATCGTACCTCTCGTAGAAAAATTTAATCGGACGGTGTCTGTTGGGGGTTTGCGTTTTAAAATAACAATGCGTTTTAGATTAGTTTAGCTTAGAATGCAGTGGGTGTTTCGTGTCAACGAACACATTTCAATGTAGATCGCTGAAGCGTTTTTAATATATTAAAAAATAGCGGCCAAAATATTATCATTATCATCTCTCAATTGCATACGATGTCTATCCTTTAACAATCCATAACATTGTAGCATCTGACTTAATTACGATTTCACGGAAACAGAACATCGGGAGTAATTTTTATTCCATTTACAGCATTGCATACATCTAGGCGCAAAGCAGCAAGTCACCAGCAATCGGTGACCTTTGTCTAGTGTTGGGCAAATGAGGAATTTATAATACGTTATTTAAGCGTTTTTCATGTGGCATGCATACTTTTAGGCTGATATAGCAAATTTGCACCAAAAATATGCTTTGTAGCCGTTCATAAGAATGTGTTCTTTAAAGAACGATCAAGTCATTTGCGAACTATTTTTTCGCCTACTACAGTTCTTTTACATCTTTTCGCAAAGTCGTATCAATCAGTAAATTATAAGGGCCAACTAAAACCCTAACCACACATCGCCGCTTTCAATTTGCGGCTAATAAAGTCAGCACACGTGCAATTAATGTGTGTATAATCACCACTTCTCTCTTTTTCTTTTACACACACATGCCAAGCATGAACTGTGTACCTTTCAACACTGCGCAAAAATCCACCCTCCCTCCCAACGTTCCTTCCTCCCCCCGGGGTGCGGTGGCAACACATAACCTGCACTCGAACCGCGGGCCACTTTCGCAAGCCCAGTCAAACGCGAGGCAATTAATTTTTAAACTACTTCCCCACCGCTTCACGAGCCACAGCCAGTTTGTATATCTTTTCTTTTTTCTGTTTTTTTTTGTTTTTGGTTGCTCGGTTTCTGCAGCCTTTCGGGGTGCGCTACAACTTTCTCCCGCACATCGTTTGGAATGAAAATGTTTTAATTTAAATTTTCATCGACTGAGCACACCTGAGAACCGCAGGATTTTTGTTTTCCACCGTGTTTCTGGCGCTGCGGTTTTATTGCTGAAGGACGAGAGGTTATGTTTTGGGAGTGTGTATGAGGGGGGCTCCTTTTTTTGTGTGCTGCCATCACACGGCGAGCGAATCGTGCTTTATGGATGTGAACTTTCGCCTCGACTTTATGTTTCGTGAGTTTACTCGACGGGTGGCTGAATAACAGCGACGAACAGGAAGACTTTTCATGTGCGAAGTTTAGTTGTTTTTCTCTCACTTTCTCTCTCTCTCTGTGATGTGACTGGGTGATGAATTTGTTGTGTCGTTTTGTTGGCATTCTATTTTCCATCCCGACACGTGACTCGTTGTTGCCGCGTGACCGTTTGATGGCGGTCCCGAGATGCACGGTTCATCGAACCCGGTGGTTTTGGACCGTGTTGCCTTTCACGACGGTAACATATCGTACCTCTCGTACATATTCGTCGCTGCGATTTCGGAAGCAAACGGAAGCAGAGTATACACGTGTTTGAAGCGTTTAATTAAGCGTCACCCCCCCCTGCGTTAAGCGACATTTAATTATCGCCCATTGACCGCGACCCGGCGTCCCGGAGGCGATATTAATCCTTTCGACGGCAAAGACGGCAAATGGCGGCGCACGGGCCGGACATCAAAATCCGCTCAGAGCGGAGCCAGCTGGACGTTTAATTAAAAGTCAACTCCGCTGCGCCAGTGGACACTTTCTTTCGTCTTACACCCGGGCTTTCATCAGCTGCTCGCTCGGGCCCCCCATGGCAGCTGAAGCTTTATCCGTACAGGAATTAATATTCACAAAGAATCAGCTGCAGACAGGCGTGTAACTCTTTATTCCCAAAGCTGACAGTAGCTTTCCCGCTAGTAGCCCGTCGAAGGATTATTTTTCCACCCGGCCACCACGATGGAGGAAAATTGAATTCAAAGCTCCCGCTAGAGGCAGCCGTCCGTCCCTTTGCTCCCCGGCTGTCATATAAATCTCTTTCTGCTGGCACGATCTTGTGCGCAAGATGCACGCGACAATGTTGCATGCTGCAGCGTACGTGGACCTAATCAAATTATGCAAATGCACATCGACAATAACGATGGCGACAGTGGTGGCGAGCAGCTGGGAAGACTAAGCAGTGGCCTTACAAAAATTAAACACACAAAACAGGGAAACGTAAAGGGCTACGGTGACCCCGCAACACACCAACAAAGCACTTGAGTCGCACAAAACAGTGACAGTAATATAAGCAAAGGGACTAACGAAAACCTTTTTTTCACAAAACAAGACATCTCTTTCCATTGTGCAAGTCGCAGCACTAAGGTCCTTCATTTAAATAATAGTCAGCGACCGGGATGGTCCGGCCAAATGCCGCACGTTTGTGCGGATGCGAAATATCACCGCAAGGAGCAAAATTATTAAGCATCGTAGTGCCGGAAAACGTTACCCGTATTCATCTTCGTTACTGGTGTCATTCGAGCCGTCGTAGCTGACGCTGCACGGAAGGACACTGCAGAGAGAGAGAAAGCGAGATGCACCAGTGAGCTGGCAGCGAAGAAGGAACGTGTTTCTTTCCATTTGCCACTCGCGCTTACCTGACGCTCGAGTTGTACTTCACGCCGATGCCCAGCTCCGTCAGGCAGTGCAGCGTCGTTTCGCACGGATCGCCGGCGGCGAGCGGAAACACCACCTGATAGTACTGACCCTCCTTGTCCGGGTGCCAGATGACGCGCTCCACGTCGAGCTTCTTCAGCAGCTCGTCCAGCACCTGCGGTGGAAGTGAGCCGTGTTTCGAACTTATTTAAAGTGGATTATATCATGCCACATCTACTGCGCGTTAAGAAGCTCTCTCCCTTCAGCGGTGTCGTTATAAGCCTAAACGTATTACCACAGCCACCGCGCGATCCACGGCTGCTGTCCGGGCTCTAAAGCTCTGCGTCCAAACATAACCTCACCAAACACAAGGCCCCAACAGCAAACAGACAAGTAGCCGCGCTGGACTTTGTGTTGCTCGCAAAAACGCCACATCCCAGGTCAGGTGTGAGAACGGTCCAAAAAGATTTATATCGCGTCGGGCGTCCATGTGTGTGTCCGCGTGTGCACCGTTCCAGAACCGTTAATGAAGGAGACGATAGTATCGGGCGGCCGGCGAAATCCTCCACACCGGTGTGTCGTGCGGTCGTCGCCGTCGTCGTCACGCTAACGGCAGCCCGGCTGATAAAGTGCTGTTTGCGGAGTTTGCCCGTGCTCGTTCGGGGGTCGGGCCAAACGCGGTCCACCCGGTCTACTTACCTTTTCCAGCGGGGCCGATTCGGCGCGGTTCGGTTGCGCCGCGGCAGCACCGTACGGTGGTTTGGGTGGTTTCGCTTTGTTCGGCACCGTGCGTCGTCCCGGGACGGCGTGTTTGTCGCGCAGCTCCACCTCGAGCCGCAGCACTGCATTGTTGTCCGGGACGGTGGCGTTTCGCGTGCCGCGCTGGGTCACGTTTTCCGGGAGATTTATATTAAGATTGCGCCCGGTCGGATGACGCGCCGGTACTGGCGGTGGAGGCAGCTGTTCATTATTTGGTGCATAATTTATTCCTACCG
>KZ068328.1:85576-116078 GCA_002091845.1 Anopheles cracens | reverse complement strand
ATAAAATACAATTTCAAGGATGGTTATCCGTCGATCGCTGCTGTGACGAGAAGGAGGAGGAGAACGAGAAGAAGAAGTGGTGAAAAACTCAAAAATAACCTCACCACACACACCGATAGCAGGAAAGGCAAACCGCCCCCTGCGATACAATGTAATAAACGAGATCGCATGCATAACACGATCGCGATCGTGTTGTGAAATGGATCTCTTGTATAATTTAACCACTTTTTTGCTCGCTTTCTACCCTCGATTACTAACTTAAGCGTTCGCTTTTTTTTCTTCTTCCTGCGTCTTCCGTTGTTTTGCGCCCGCAAGTGAGAAGACGAACGTGAAGCAATTGCTCGCGCTCTCACCTCTCACTCGGGCTCTTTATTGGCTTATTTTTATTCCCGCTTCGCCGTTCGCCCGTTCCGGAGTTTGCTGTCTTACGAAAGCGTCCACAGGACGAGGACTCTTCGTAGACACTTGCCCATCATTTCCTCCCATGATCATCATCGTCATCGTCGCCGTCGTCGTCGAATGAATCGAAATTCCCTTGCGGTGGGCGCGTGAAATTGCGTGGTGAATCACGCGTTTGGGTGATGCTGTTTTTTCTGCTTCTTCTACTTTGCTCCACCTCCCGAACCCAAGCGAATCCTGCTTGTCGAAGCAAGCGAAAAAAAAGACACGGCACGGTGAGCTCTTGTCGAAGGTGTGTAATCTGGTCAAAAGGCGACGGTAACGACGCCGCGTTTAAGCGATACCGGTTTGGGTTTCCCCGGTATGTTTCCACGCGATCCACGTCGGTCCTGCGCCCGGCCTCCCACCCACCCAGCTTCCGAAGCCGTTTACGACGAGGCGGAAGGGGAGGACGACAACGAACCGAACGTTTTACGTTCTCTGTTTTGTTCCGTTCCGGCTTTTTCTCGTCTCATTTCGCTCTCCTGTTGCTGTTTTCCCTGAAGTGGAGGTGGTGGCTGTGGGTTTTGTGAGTGGGCGTATGTATCTTGTTGGAGGAGCAGCTTGTTTTTTTGGGGTGTGTGTGTATTGGCGCGTTTGCTTCCTGAACCGCAAAACCACCGCGACGAGCCGCTGTAACGACGGCCTTTGGCGGTTTTTTTTTGTTCTGTGTGGTTTGCTTTTTTCTGCAAGGGGGTTTGTTATGGCACACAGCCGTACCTGACCGTACGTATCAGACGAGCATTCCGATGAATCAGGTGGAAAACGATAGTGTTCGATTTGAGTGAGAACATGCTTTTGGTTTATTTTATCTCTGGAAGCGCAACTATTCATTATGCGCTGACAAATAAAGCGTTAATAGAGCTTTATTGAAACGTCACATCGCATCGCCGGTGAATTGATAAAGAAGGCCGGGAGAACAAAAAATCACCGAAATTACGAATCAATTCCTTTCCCGTCCCGACAATAAGTTTGTTGGAACGTTCCTGCAAGTGCCTTCCCAAAGCACGAACAGATGACACCCGGGGCCTATGCGTCAGTTTTAGTTTATTGCGGAGGTGACGGGCGAAACAGATAATATGCGATTGTCCAGCGCGCGCGTCTGTGTGTGTTTGGGGTGTGCGTCAGATAGGCGACCGTAACTGTCCAGGAGTGATAAGAAATCATAACGAAACACATCAGCCTGCCCATCCCATCCGCAACGTCTGTGGCCAAAGCGTGATTGAAAGCGTTATTAATCAAACCGATGGCTGTGGGGGAGCGAAGTCGTAGCAGTAGTAGCAGTAGACAAGACCAGAAACTGCTTCAAACTGCTGACACCGCTGGCACCGAGAAAAAGTGACGCGGGAAAGTTTTGCCACCTCGAGTACACGCGCTGCGAGCTCCACTCGTCCACTCGGCGGACGTCGGAGGCCACATGCAGGATCTATCCTCGGCGCTGCCGTTGTGACTCCCTGCGGATATTTCGTCATTTTCGGGCGACGGTTATTAGGCGCACGATTATGTAATAATAATCGATCGCAGCCATAGAACCGGCCGTGTTCCGGCGAAAAACCCACCCACCGCGAGGCGGGCTGGCCACGACCCCCGACCGAAGCGGCCCTGTAGCCAGAAACAATTTCAATTAATCTTAAGTACACGCATAACTCCGGGATACTTTGCCGTTCCTGCGTGTGTGTGCTTCTGCCGGGGGTTTGATTTCGATGTCCGCCGATGCCAAGGACGCCAGCCTAATGAATATCGCGCGTCGTGATGACGCCGGCGCTCGGCGAGCGTCGTTTGTGTCAGGTGTACCGAGGAGGAGCCAATGGGGGTCAAAAGTTAGCGCAACTATCTCCGACTGCCAGCGTCGGGTGATGCCGATTTGTCAAACCGTGCCAGAACCCGTGGCAGGAAGGTGTTCCCGACGGCAGCCTGCAGCCAGAAAGCTCGCCCGTGAATGTACTTCTCGGAATTTCGTCTGCAAGAACGCCCGGACGGGCTTTTGCTGGGGATTATTGATTTTGCGTTCGGGTTTTGGAGGTGCGCGCGGGTAAAAAGCGGACCCGCCATGATGGAATGGCCATTCAATTTGTCAAGCCCCGGGAAGTGCGAATGGTCGTCGGACGTTCTTTTGCGCCCAGAACTCCGGCCGGCACGTGCGCGCTCCGTCTGCGGTGGAATTTGGTTCAATCTCCCTGCGAACGTAATTAACTTAAACTTACATTATCACAATTGAGGCGCGCAATTGGGCGAGGCCGTGCCGTTTTTGGGCAGGGCCGAATGATAAAGAAGGCCGGGAGAACAAAAAATCACCGAAATTACGAATCAATTCCTTTCCCGTCCCGACAATAAGTTTGTTGGAACGTTCCTGCAAGTGCCTTCCCAAAGCACGAACAGATGACACCCGGGGCCTATGCGTCAGTTTTAGTTTATTGCGGAGGTGACGGGCGAAACAGATAATATGCGATTGTCCAGCGCGCGCGTCTGTGTGTGTTTGGGGTGTGCGTCAGATAGGCGACCGTAACTGTCCAGGAGTGATAAGAAATCATAACGAAACACATCAGCCTGCCCATCCCATCCGCAACGTCTGTGGCCAAAGCGTGATTGAAAGCGTTATTAATCAAACCGATGGCTGTGGGGGAGCGAAGTCGTAGCAGTAGTAGCAGTAGACAAGACCAGAAACTGCTTCAAACTGCTGACACCGCTGGCACCGAGAAAAAGTGACGCGGGAAAGTTTTGCCACCTCGAGTACACGCGCTGCGAGCTCCACTCGTCCACTCGGCGGACGTCGGAGGCCACATGCAGGATCTATCCTCGGCGCTGCCGTTGTGACTCCCTGCGGATATTTCGTCATTTTCGGGCGACGGTTATTAGGCGCACGATTATGTAATAATAATCGATCGCAGCCATAGAACCGGCCGTGTTCCGGCGAAAAACCCACCCACCGCGAGGCGGGCTGGCCACGACCCCCGACCGAAGCGGCCCTGTAGCCAGAAACAATTTCAATTAATCTTAAGTACACGCATAACTCCGGGATACTTTGCCGTTCCTGCGTGTGTGTGTAATAATAATCGATCGCAGCCATAGAACCGGCCGTGTTCCGGCGAAAAACCCACCCACCGCGAGGCGGGCTGGCCACGACCCCCGACCGAAGCGGCCCTGTAGCCAGAAACAATTTCAATTAATCTTAAGTACACGCATAACTCCGGGATACTTTGCCGTTCCTGCGTGTGTGTGCTTCTGCCGGGGGTTTGATTTCGATGTCCGCCGATGCCAAGGACGCCAGCCTAATGAATATCGCGCGTCGTGATGACGCCGGCGCTCGGCGAGCGTCGTTTGTGTCAGGTGTACCGAGGAGGAGCCAATGGGGGTCAAAAGTTAGCGCAACTATCTCCGACTGCCAGCGTCGGGTGATGTCGATTTGTCAAACCGTGCCAGAACCCGTGGCAGGAAGGTGTTCCCGAGACGGCAGCCTGCAGCCAGAAAGCTCGCCCGTGAATGTACTTCTCGAAATTTCGTCTGCAAGAACGCCCGGACGGGCTTTTGCTGGGGATTATTGATTTTGCGTTCGGGTTTTGGAGGTGCGCGCGGGTAAAAAGCGGACCCGCCATGATGGAATGGCCATTCAATTTGTCAAGCCCCGGGAAGTGCGAATGGTCGTCGGACGTTCTTTTGCGCCCAGAACTCCGGCCGGCACGTGCGCGCTCCGTCTGCGGTGGAATTTGGTTCAATCTCCCTGCGAACGTAATTAACTTAAACTTACATTATCACAATTGAGGCGCGCAATTGGGCGAGGCCGTGCCGTTTTTGGGCAGGGCCGAATATTGCGTCCAACGTCCGTGCCCGGAGTCGGAGTCCTCGGAGTCGCGACTGTCTTTGATGAATTGCGTCAATGTTCAGCTCACTCGCCTGGGTGCGCGGGGTGCGCGCAAACGAACGGTCGAAATTTGCGCCACTACCACCCCTTTTTTCGGCCACCCAAACCCCACCCTACACCTATCTATCGAGCGAGATCCGCGAACGCTGATTGTGTGTCGGTGCGTTTGGCTGTGTGCCTGTCTAATCGACTTCTGACGCGGCGTACTTGGGCTGCCCCAGTAAGGTTTGTAACGGAGAGGGGTGGTAAGGGGTGCGTCCTTCCCCTCTTCCCCAACCCCCTCCACCGTGGTCGCCACGGTCGGTATGGAAAATAATTAATATGTCGTAAAATGTAATTAATAAAGTTTTATTACTTCCTTTTTATCAACGGAACGGGAACGTTCCGGCGTGTTCGCTATCTCTCTCTCTCTGTCTCTCGCACGCGCGAGACGAGGCAAACGACGATTGTCAATTGCGATTGTCGTCGTCGCCTACGTCGTCGTAGTGGTGGTGGTGGTAGTTGTCATTTGTACGACCGCAACATCGCTGCGCTGGCTCCGGCGGTGGCAACCATGGCAACGAGGTCGTGAGTCGTGATGAACGTGCCTGCCACGCTCCTTAACGGCCTGCTCGCCCGAACACTGGATGGACGAATCGCGAGCCAAATGTCGGCGGGAACGATAGCGCACAGCTCAGTGCGGAAGTGCTCACAAATTGCGCTGCAATTAATGACGTTGCAGTACCTCTATCACTAATACTGTTTCCACCGGGATCACGATAGCCATCGGAGTGCCGATTTGGCAAACATCGCGTCCCCCGTTGTTATGGGGAGCGCCCCGAAAGGTAGTCTACACAACAGACAAACGCGCCCGCTGCTGTTTCTCATTACTGGCAGAAGATTTGCTCTGCCGGATCGTTCGCCAGCAGGAGAAGATAAGGATAAGACGGCCGAAACGATCCTGCAACATCCCTTTCCCTGCCCCGTAAAGGCGAGCTTTATAGTCTTCTCCTTCCGCTCGACGTACTCCCCGGGTAGCTGCAGCTATACTTAATATAAAACGAAAGATAGCGAAAAACAGAGCACACTCAGACGACCCCGGAAAGGCGCTAAAGGCCATCCGCAGCGCCGTGGCCATAGCATCAACATGTTGTCGATAGAGTATTCCTCGCGGCAGGCGAATGTGACCGTAAGCGATTCTAGCGCTTCATTATTCTTAGCTGCAGAATGTATTCCGGCTGTCTACTGGCGAGTCGCTGGCAGCAGAGGGCACCGAGCGCAGGGCTATGATTTTATGGCCTTAGCCATCGTCATCGGCGTCGGGAACCGTGCTAGACGGTGACGCTGCCGGTCGCAACGCCACCCGGAAGGTGCGAAGGTGAAGAAAAGAATGCCGCCGCCGGGGTGGGTGGGTTGGAATTTGGGCGGGTGATGGGGTGGGGTGCGTAAAGTGCGCGGTTACTGTGCGGGAATGTTTCGTGGAAATCCGATTTAGCGTGGCGTGGTGGAAACCGTGCATATGCCAATCGGGTCGTGTATGGGGGAACAACCTCCTTATAACTTGGTGGGCCAAAAAAAATGGAGAGAATCGTTTTGTGTCGTCCTGTGGAGGAGAATTGCCGACAAATTGGGCTGTGTTATGATCTGAAAGTGGGACACCTTTAAATTGCAAACATCAGGTTCGTCCGTTAAGCCACTAGCACAAAGATCTTTGAAATTGAAATCGTTGGGAAGAGATGAGCATGTAACGAATCATGTCCCAAACGGAACTCACAGAGTTCTTAGCGTCTTTTAACATTCCATTCTCTTCTTCATTCATACTTACCCATTCGCAAACTCACAAGCGCTACACACAGCATCCTCAATGTCTGAAACAAACGAAAGGAAATTCTAACATAAAAACGTGCTTAAAACCACCCAAACCGCAACGCAGCACACAAAAGGAAGCAGAGAGCAAAGAGAGAGAGAGAGAGATACACGTGCTTCATCTCGCACCCATCATCGAGGCATGGGCATCACCGGCAATCGTCGAACGCAACAGACGCACTGCGAAGTCTCTCTCAAGTATCTTATCACATCGCATCGCCGGTGATTTCGGGAGCACGCGTATTCCCGTCGCGACACACTTGCCGGCTTGACTTGATGTTGTTAATTTAAAGCGAAAACAGAATGCGAAGGGAAGGTGGGTGGCGAGAGGGAGGTGGAAAACAATTTACTCATCTTTACCGCGCGCGCGTGCTGTCGACCTCGCCTGGGGTCGAACTCGGTACGCTCTTTTTACGCTTTGAAGGGCATCGTTCGCGCCTTCACAATCTGGTTTGGGTGGGTGGGGGATGGGGAAGGTGGAAAAAGGATCGCGAGGGAAGCAAACAAAACTGAACAAACGGTGAGGAAGAAGGAGAATAAAAACAAGCAAACACACACACGCACACAGCGAGAAGGATACGCGTGCCGTGTTCTCCGGTGAAGAATACGCCGGGCGGGAGTTTCAACCCACAAGGAATTTCTGTCTCCCTCCTCCCACCCGGTCGTATCCCTCTCCGAGGGGATGCCATCATCGACATCATTGCCATCGTCATCGGCGTCGGGAACCGTGCTAGACGGTGACGCTGCCGGTCGCAACGCCACCCGGAAGGTGCGAAGGTGAAGAAAAGAATGCCGCCGCAGGGGTGGGTGGGTTGGAATTTGGGCGGGTGATGGGGTGGGGTGCGTAAAGTGCGCGGTTACTGTGCGGGAATGTTTCGTGGAAATCCGATTTAGCGTGGCGTGGTGGAAACCGTGCATATGCCAATCGGGTCGTGTATGGGGGAACAACCCATACACGTTTGGTGGGCCAAAAAAATGGAGAGAATCGTTTTGTGTCGTCCTGTGGAGGAGAATTGCCGACAAATTGGGCTGTGTTATGATCTGAAAGTGGGACACCTTTAAATTGCAAACATCAGGTTCGTCCGTTAAACCACGAGCACAAAGATCTTTGAAATTGAAATCGTTTAGAGAGATAATCATGTAACGAATCATGTCCCAAACGGAACTCACAGAGTTCTTAGCGTCTTTTAACATTCCATTCTCTTCTTCATTCATACTTACCCATTCGCAAACTCACAAGCGCTACACACAGCATCCTCAATGTCTAAAACAAACCAAAGGAAATTCAAACCAAAAAAACGTGTTTAAAACCACCCAAACCGCAACGCAGCACACAAAAGGAAGCAGAGAGCAAAGAGAGAGAGAGATACCCGTGTCTCATCTCGCCTCCATCATCGAGGCAATGGCATCACCGGCAATCGTCGAACGCAACAGACGCACTGCGAAGTCTCTCTCAAGTATCTTATCACATCGCATCGCCGGTGAATTGATAAAGAAGGCCGGGAGAACAAAAAATCGGTTTACTAACTTAAGCGTTCGCTTTTTTTTCTTCTTCCTGCGTCTTCCGTTGTTTTGCGCCCGCAAGTGAGAAGACGAACGCAATTGCTCGCGCTCTCACCTCTCACTCGGGCTCTTTATTGGCTTATTTTTATTCCCGCTTCGCCGTTCGCCCGTTCCGGAGTTTGCTGTCTTACGAAAGCGTCCACAGGACGAGGACTCTTCGTAGACACTTGCCCATCATTTCCTCCCATGATCATCATCGTCATCGTCGCCGTCGTCGTCGAATGAATCGAAATTCCCTTGCGGTGGGCGCGTGAAATTGCGTGGTGAATCACGCGTTTGGGTGATGCTGTTTTTTCTGCTTCTTCTACTTTGCTCCACCTCCCGAACCCAAGCGAATCCTGCTTGTCGAAGCAAGCGAAAAAAAAGACACGGCACGGTGAGCTCTTGTCGAAGGTGTGTAATCTGGTCAAAAGGCGACGGTAACGACGCCGCGTTTAAGCGATACCGGTTTGGGTTTCCCCGGTATGTTTCCACGCGATCCACGTCGGTCCTGCGCCCGGCCTCCCACCCACCCAGCTTCCGAAGCCGTTTACGACGAGGCGGAAGGGGAGGACGACAACGAACCGAACGTTTTACGTTCTCTGTTTTGTTCCGTTCCGGCTTTTTCTCGTCTCATTTCGCTCTCCTGTTGCTGTTTTCCCTGAAGTGGAGGTGGTGGCTGTGGGTTTTGTGAGTGGGCGTATGTATCTTGTTGGAGGAGCAGCTTGTTTTTTTGGGGTGTGTGTGTATTGGCGCGTTTGCTTCCTGAACCGCAAAACCACCGCGACGAGCCGCTGTAACGACGGCCTTTGGCGGTTTTTTTTTGTTCTGTGTGGTTTGCTTTTTTCTGCAAGGGGGTTTGTTATGGCACACAGCCGTACCTGACCGTACGTATCAGACGAGCATTCCGATGAATCAGGTGGAAAACGATAGTGTTCGATTTGAGTGAGAACATGCTTTTGGTTTATTTTATCTCTGGAAGCGCAACTATTCATTATGCGCTGACAAATAAAGCGTTAATAGAGCTTTATTGAAACGTATTTGTGGTGCATATTGCATACATTTTCGCGCAAATTTGCAATCTGCATGCCATTTGCTTAACATCAATGAAAGCAATTAGCGAAAGCTTTGATACAGTTTACCGGATATTAATAAATTATTGAAACATTAATAAATTGGAAAATAAAATATCAATAAAACATAAAAAACGCTTTTTAATGTATATTCTCCTAATATGAACCTCAAATTTGATAAATCAAGTCAAAAGTATTCAATAAAGTTGATTAGGCTGGATGTTCCAGGATATCATCAGTATTGATAAAAAGAATGCATACTTTTGATGGATTACGGTAATTAGAACAATATTAAATCTTTATAGCAAAATGATTTATTAACATTGGATATTTGGGGTTTTATTTATAGGAATTCATATCATTAAATGCTCACTCTACAATTTTTTAGTATTTTTTTATGATTTATTTCCCATTGTTTGTATTTTTTGGTAACTAATTTGTCTCTTGGACACAATTAAATATCATATCACAATCATCCTTTTTACTACCTTAACTTATATGCTAGAGAAAATACAAACTCTTACGATCCTTTCGGGATTCTCATCCATAAATGGCCGTTTAACTAGAAAATGCTTACTATTTTCCTCAGTCTTTGTTCGTAATGCGTCAACCAATGTTCGCTAGTTGTGTCCCGGCACCCCATCTACTTCTCCTCTCCTGTCAGAATGTACGAACCACGAGACGCAGTGTGACGCAAAAGTATGGAGACGAACAGCAGAAAAAAACCCAACTTTTGCCATGTCCACATGTATGCAGCGAGCGTATCAAAGTTCGGCTCGCGTTCGCGTACATTCACCGGGGCTGTAATAAATCACGCCGCCAGTGATGCTGTAAAAGTGGACTTTTCTCCGCTCCCGGCCAACACACACACACACACATGGTGGCGAGCAAGCTAAGAGGTCAGAAAGCGAAGGCAAATACGGATGTTTAGTGTGCGGCTAGCCTTCGGGATAGGGATAGAGCGAGCAGTTTTTAGGGAGAAACCTCGGCATACATGACCGGCGGGACAAAAAATGGCGCGCCTCAGCAGCAGTGTGGTAGCCCCCGGCTCCGGGGTAAAAGTATTAAAAAGTTTTAAATCAATATTTTCCCACCGGTCGTCGCGCCGCCACCCCTTTCGTCCTGTTTTGGGTGGTAGTACTGCCTGCTGCATGTTTTTTCTTCTCTCTGTTCATCGAGAGAGGGCTTTGCCCCATAAAGCAAAACCACGTCACAGACGCGAAGGAGACAATTTGTCTGGGACGGCGGAATTTTATGTCAGTCAGTCACCATCAGCCATCAAAAGCGAGCACCAGTGCGGCGCGTCCAACCCTATACTTGGGTGGGGGGAGGGGCAAAACCGGCATGTCCTACCCCCTCGTGAACCGAGGGCCGCGGAGTGACGGGTGCTGTTGGGGGAAACAAAGCGGGAAAGATAATTTTATTACGGTCCAGCAGGCAAGCCTCGGGTGCCACGGCCACCGAATCGGACAGAACGCAAAAATATCCTGCGCCCGGGCCGGGGCGCACCGAGCGAGGCGCACTGAGTGGTTTATGGCCGAAAAGTAATAATTTTTATGAGCCATTTTTCGGTTGCTTTCCACCCCATTTCCGAGGCGAACTGTGGGCATGGTTCGTCGGAACGGAACGCGCCGAGATGGAGAAGATTTTGCCTTGGAGTTTCCTTTACTTTTTTTGTGCTGTTTGCTCCGGTTCTCACCCGGCTCCGTACAGATCGTCCTTTTGCGCCGACAGAGGGAGACCACGTGCCTGCGAGCCCTTTACCGGCCCCGTGACAAAGGGAGATGGATAGGAAAACAATCGCACGGAGAAATAAAATTGAGTACGAGTGGAAAATACATTTTCCTCATGCCCACGGTGGGGGGATGGGTGGGGATTTGGGGTGGAAGGAGTTGCGGAATGTGTCGCATGTCGCACACCAGTCGGGCTCTGACCGTTGGGTATTCTCGCGCGTCTTGCGCGGATGAATATGTTATCACATCATTAGAATTATTTTTATTCCTGCGTATTATGTTCCATGCTTTCTCCGCGCGTCGGCGAGGGATTTACAACACGAACGGCAGGATGGATGCCTATTAGCTTTATTGTGGCCCAATGGAGTCGGTGGAAATGTACATGAAACACTAGGACAAGTCAGACGACATGCGATACTTCGTTTCACAGCATCCGTGGCTGGTCGTTCGAGGCCGGAGCTAATTAATGGAGAAGCATTTCAAGGCAGGCCGGCCCATAAGGATGATTAAAACTTTGCGCACTTTTACGAGCCGTCTTATCTGGTTTGACAACAGCAATCGAAAGGCACCCGCTGGCCAGAGTTACTTTCTGCAGTGTGCAGTTGCGAGTTACGATTTACTCCCGCAAGAAAGAGAGCAGGCTCCTCCAGCGTGCTGATAAGTGGAGGTGATTCGTATTCATCGCGTCCACCAGCGCGAGATCGGCAAGCAGGACAGTTGTCCTTTTTATGACTCCGCGTGTCTTGAGCCGTACGTCACCCAAAATGGGAAACGAATCGAGGAACAGGAATCAGGGAGAGATCGGCAAAAGAAAGGAGACAAACAAAACACACACACACACTCCTTACCACGATGAAGATGTTTTTTCCCGACGCTCCCGGTCCGGCTTGGTCCGGTCGTCCGATAAACCCTGGGATGATGGGTCATAAAACCAGGGTGTCCAGGCTAACGGCGGACGTCGTCGGGGCAAGAAATTGGGTGAAAGTCGAGCCCGATGACAAAGAAAGAGCATCGTTCCAACAAAAAAAGGACACTGCCGGCAAAAGGAGCAGCAGGCGTGGGAAGGTTGCCGTTAAAAATCTGAGCGAGGCCAGCGTGAGGTGGGAATGTGTTGGCTGCCACTTTCTAGCTGCCAGGCACACACACACACCGCTTTTGACGGACGTTTGTGTGGATGCCCTTATCAGCTGGTGTCGACGGTTCGTTCGACTTCTTAGCCTTTCTTTTCCCGGGTGTGTTGGTGAAACCAGCGACGGAAGAATGACGGAATTCTTTTCAACCGTGATCCTCGGGTCCAGTTTTATGGGCTCACTCTCTCTCTCTCTCTCGCTATTCCGTGGGTTCGGACAGTAACCGTGATCCTACGTACGTTCCGGAGAAAAACACATTAAAAGCAGATTTCGACGTTTGATTGTAATAATAACATTCGTGCAGTCGGGATCACTCGATTTTTAATGGAAAAAAGACTCCTCGGCGCTTGATTCACCAGAAAAAAAGGATCAGGCTGGCACATTAGGGCAGAGATTCCTGCTTCTTCCGTGCGCTAAAAGGATGGCAGGAGGTTAAAAGGCACCCGTTACAAACCGCTGCCGGTTCGGCAAATGAGCCGGAGTGGTTGTTGGCTGCTCGCACTCAAAAATGGCGTCTTGGGGTGGTTATTTTTACACGAAAATCAAATTTCGGGGAAAAAACCACTTAAGTCGGCGCGGAGTGTCCTTTGGCGCGGACATAGATGCGACCGACGGATGATGATGTGGTTTGAATTGAATTGTGTGCCATTTTGGTGTCCTTACTCTGGAAGGATCGGTCGCGTAATGGAGTTAATTTTCGTTGGAACGTGCGTCCAATAAGCGGAGAGGGGGTTTTAATGGCAACTAAAGTTTGGAACGAACCATTTGAACGGGGCACAGGAAAGTGACATCATAAGATGCTTTTAAGCGTTGCTTAGAGCATTGAACTATTATGTCCATTGCGAACTGTCCGAAGGTAGTCTCCTCGTCAGCGTTGATTAACTACAAATTTATTCCTCCGATCGGCCACCGCAAACCACCACTCGCTCAAGGTCAGAGGAAGCTTCAAAAATGAATTATAATAAATTCTTCCTCAGTTCCGCCATTGAAACAGCCATTTCGTATGCACGTTCGACAACTCGGTCCGCCTGGACGACCGGGCCGGTTTCGGGCCTGCCGCGCGAAGTACGAATTTGGAATTAAATAAACACGTTCCGACCGGTGCGCACTCTCCCCGGGTTTGTGCGTACTTACAATCCGTCGTTTCAGCTAAAGCCGCGATGGTGCACGACGTCGCAGGAATAGGGAATTTTGTGAGCGATCGACACAAGATCATACACACACCTGCAGAGAGAATGAAAATAAAAGAAGGAAGAACATTATTAGCACGGTGTTGCTTTTTTTGCGGACATCTTCTTCCCTCGAGACGGTGGGTTGGTATCGGCATAGAGGCACGGTGAGGACGTGACAAATAAGCCATATTTACTTGCGCAACTAGCACCCGCCCCTGGGGGAACGTTGTACGAGAAACTAAAAACAACGGCCACGGCAGCAACCGACACCGGTATGGTAAAATTAAAGAGAACTAAACGATCGAACGCATGTGCGACATGTGCGGCTGCAGGCGAATCGGTCCCCGGTCCCGGGGGAGGGGGTTCGGATCGTGATTAATTGATTAATACCTGCGGTGGCCAAGGTTTCGGCCGTTGTAGTGCGCCGAGCGTGAATTTGACGCGCGCGCGCACGCGGTTTCGCTATTGATAGTGCAAACTGTGCCGATTCGAGCGTAAGGTGTAAGTGTAAGAAAACTTTGGAAACGATCCCGTGTGGAAGTGTGCCCGGGGGAGGAGGTAATTGTAGTTGGAATACTAATTAAACCTAAACAAACGCGCGCATTGTGTGTGTGAGAGTGTTTGTGGCTAAGATCGCCGTGTTTCTGTATCGGAGGAAGTACAAAATGAAATAAACCAACACCGGACGGAGCGGGTTCGGGCCACCACCGGCGGTTCTCGCACTTCTCGGTCGTCAAATCATGCTAATAGTGTTTTATTAAAAAGTCATAAAACTAAGCCGCGCGTTGCCACGTTCCATGTACGCCGGGACGTGTGTGTTACAATAATTTATTTTCATCTCTCTCCGGCACTCCAGGCGTGATCCGTGCATTGGAGTAATCTCGAAGTCGTACGTCTGATGTATCTTTCAAACGCTGATTGTGGTGGGTGCGTAAAACTTACGCTTACGATCACGATCACCCACCCGACAGGGTTGTGGTAATGGAATTGTAATTAGAAAACAAGTAAAAGGAAGCAGACACCTAACGTCTGCAGCGTGTACGTACGGAGGTACCAGGCGTAGTTCGCCTTCCAGTCGCTTAACATGGCCGCGCGGCATTCACTCGATTTCGGCTGTCAATCATAGCAGGCTCTTGCCGATCTACTTCCAAAATCCGTCGGGCTCCGACCGGTGATCGGTTTGTTTTGTTTAGCGCACAATGTATACCATTTTTTTCGCTCTCACAACCTCCCCGGTTCCGAAGGTTAACGATAATTACAACCATTCTCGAAGAACAACTCGGATGCGCGCGGAACCGTGCGCGGAAATAGGCGGTGACCTGTTGTAATCGAATCGAAATGCAAAATTTGATTGTGTTTCCGATTCCGGAACGCAAAATGGGGTGCGCACGATGCAGCCAAGTTTGATATTTGGCTGTGACTCACTCGCGGGTTTCAACCTTTTATTCCGGTGTCCATCCGTTGCTGGCACATTGCTTCGGGAGCATGAATTTCCACACCGCACCGTGTGGTCTAACGACCCGCAAGCAAAAGCGATGGCCTATTTCATTGTGATTAGTTATTCTTCTGTTTTCTGTGTTACCTTTCTCTCTCTCTCTCTCTCACTCTCTCTCTTCCCGTGGTGAAACAATCGCCGCGCTTCAACACCGTCCACAGTACGGCGGACCGTTTTTACTTACCATTCCACCCCGTGCGCGCTGGTCCGCGTGTTGTGCAATGGTCGCTAATTAGTCGACACTCGCATTCGCTTGATTAACATGTTACGGCTTGCGGATGGTCAACCCGCCCTGTACACTCGGGAAGGCGGGAAAGAGCCGAACCTCGAGCGCTCGACGCTCATCGAAGCGTGTCGCAATGTGTCAATTTGCCGATACGCTAAATGTCGTACTTGGGTGAAATCTCATTTATGCACCGGAGCGAGCGGGCACAGTAACTAATGCACCTGCCTCCACCCGCCCGAAGGGGGAGGTGGGCGTGATGATCATTTGTTACGAATGACCTTTCGCAGGAAGTGGTTCAACGCGGTAGTGGAGGTCGTGTATCGTTTCACTTTGGATGGGACAGATATTTAGACCCAAATGGTATACAAGTTTTTTTTTTCAAGTCAAAGGTTAGTTGATGAATTGGATTAAAACGAATAACTCTAATATTAAGGGTCTTGTTCGTAATGAATAAATGACAGATCTTGATAAGAATTGGAAAATTGCCTCACTTCGTTCTTTGGAATGAAGATCATTCATTCTGTTCATCCTGTGTTCTGTTCATTCCAATAACCATTATGTTATGAGTATCTTGTTATGTACGTGCGATAACATACTTTTTCATGGCTAATGTTATTTCTCCACCTCAAAAGCGAGTGTTTTGTACTTACGCCCAAGAACTCAGTTTGTGTTTTCTGACTCAGAGTCTGACTCAGCATATTCATTTTTGGAACATAGTTTGACGTATCATATTGTCGGATTGAAGTTTCAACATTTTCTACAAGTTTCGTAACATAACTACAGGGTAGAAATAAAGGATATTACGCTACAGAAAAGGACTATGGGCGATTTAACGCGAGTACTTTAACGAATTAAATCCAATTGTTTACATAATCTATCAAGATATAAGAATGTTACGTTCGAATAATAAGCGCCAAGTAATGAGCGCCTTCGTCTGAGGGTTTCATTTTCACTCCCTCCATAATATCTTCATAATAATAAACCACTCTCCTCTGTGCCCATGACCAACACCGAACAATGCACCACAATTGTTCGGGCCGGTGGCCCTCCCACGAGCTGGAAGTGGTCTGCGCCGGGGAAACGAAAAAAAACTTCCCAATCCCGACCGTTCATCATCATCGCTCCGAAAGGCTCGCGCGCGCACAGCGCATTCCACGTCCGTCTTTAGCACTCCCGGCGTACATGGAACGTGGCAACGCGCGGCTTAGTTTTATGACTTTTTAATAAAACACTATTAGCATGATTTGACGACCGAGAAGTGCGAGAACCGCCGGTGGTGGCCCGAACCCGCTCCGTCCGGTGTTGGTTTATTTCATTTTGTACTTCCTCCGATACAGAAACACGGCGATCTTAGCCACAAACACTCTCACACACACAATGCGCGCGTTTGTTTAGGTTTAATTAGTATTCCAACTACAATTACCTCCTTCCCCGGGCACACTTCCACACGGGATCGTTTCCAAAGTTTTCTTACACTTACACCTTACGCTCGAATCGGCACAGTTTGCACTATCAATAGCGAAACCGCGTGCGCGCGCGCGTCAAATTCACGCTCGGCGCACTACAACGGCCGAAACCTTGGCCACCGCAGGTATTAATCAATTAATCACGATCCGAACCTCCCCCCGGGACTGGGGACCGATTCGCCTGCAGCAGCACATGTCGCACATGCGTTCGATCGTTTAGTTCTCTTTAATTTTACCATACCGGTGTCGGTTGCTGCCGTGGCCGTTGTTTTTAGTTTCTCGTACAACGTTCCCCCAGGGGCGGGTGCTAGTTGCGCAAGTAAATATGGCTTATTTGTCACGTCCTCACCGTGCCTCTATGCCGATACCAACCCACCGTCTCGAGGGAAGAAGATGTCCGCAAAAAAGCAACACCGTGCTAATAATGTTCTTCCTTCTTTTATTTCCATTCTCTCTGCAGGTGTGTGTATGATCTTGTGTCGATCGCTCACAAAATTCCCTATTCCTGCGACGTCGTGCACCATCGCGGCTTTAGCTGAAACGACGGATTGTAAGTACGCACAAACCCGGGGAGAGTGCGCACCGGTCGGAACGTGTTTATTTAATTCCAAATTCGTACTTCGCGCGGCAGGCCCGAAACCGGCCCGGTCGTCCAGGCGGACCGAGTTGTCGAACGTGCATACGAAATGGCTGTTTCAATGGCGGAACTGAGGAAGAATTTATTATAATTCATTTTTGACGCTTCCTCTGACCTTGAGCGAGCGGTGGTTTGCGGTGGCCGATCGGTGGAATAAATTTGTAGTTAATCAACGCTGACGAGGAGACTACCTTCGGACAGTTCGCAATGGACATAATAGTTCAATGCTCTAAGCAACACTTAAAAGCATCTTATGATGTCACTTTCCTGTGCCCCGTTCAAACGGTTCGTTCCAAACTTTAGTTGCCATTAAAACCCCCACTCCGCTTATTGGACGCACGTTCCAACGAAAATTAACTCCATTACCGCGACCGATCCTTCCAGAGTAAGGACACCAAAATGGCACACAATTCAATTCAAACCACATCATCATCCGTCGGTCGCATCTATGTCCGCGCCAAAGGACACTCCGCGCCGACTTAAGTGGTTTTTTCCCCGAAATTTGATTTTCGTGTAAAAATAACCACCCCAAGACGCCATTTTTGAGTGCGAGCAGCCAACAACCACTCCGGCTCATTTGCCGAACCGGCAGCGGTTTGTAACGGGTGCCTTTTAACCTCCTGCCATCCTTTTAGCGCACGGAGGAAGCAGGAATCTCTGCCCTAATGTGCCAGCCTGATCCTTTTTTTCTGGTGAATCAAGCGCCGAGGAATCTTTTTTCCATTAAAAATCGAGTGATCCCGACTGCACGAATGTTATTATTACAATCAAACGTCGAAATCTGCTTTTAATGTGTTTTTCTCCGGAACGTACGTAGGATCACGGTTACTGTCCGAACCCACGGAATAGCGAGGGAGAGAGAGACAGTGAGCCCATAAAACTGGACCCGAGGATCACGGTTGCAAAGAATTCCGTCATTCTTCCGTCGCTGGTTTCACCAACACACCCGGGAAAAGAAAGGCTAAGAAGTCGAACGAACCGTCGACACCAGCTGATAAGGGCATCCACACAAACGTCCGTCAAAAGCGGTGTGTGTGTGTGCCTGGCAGCTAGAAAGTGGCAGCCAACACATTCCCGCCTCACGTTGGCCTCGCTCAGATTTTTAACGGAAACCTTCCCACGCCTGCTGCTCCTTTTGCCGGCAGTGTCCTTTTTTTGTTGGAACGATGCTCTTTCTTTGTCATCGGGCTCGACTTTCACCCAATTTCTTGCCCCGACGACGTCCGCCGTTAGCCTGGACACCCTGGTTTTATGACCCATCATCCCAGGGTTTATCGGACGACCGGACCAAGCCGGACCGGGAGCGTCGGGAAAAAACATCTTCATCGTGGTAAGGAGGGTGTGTGTGTTTTGTTTGTCTCCTTTCTTTTGCCGATCTCTCCCTGATTCCTGTTCCTCGATTCGTTTCCCATTTCTGGCGGCGTGATTTATTACAGCCCCGGTGAATGTACGCGAACGCGAGCCGAACTTTGATACGCTCGCTGCATACATGTGGACATGGCAAAAGTTGGGTTTTTTTCTGCTGTTCGTCTCCATACTTTTGCGTCACACTGCGTCTCGTGGTTCGTACATTCTGACAGGAGAGGAGAAGTAGCAGAGGTGCCGGGACACAACTAGCGAACATTGGTTGACGCATTACGAACAAAGACTGAGGAAAATAGTAAGCATTTTCTAGTTAAACGGCCATTTATGGATGAGAATCCCGAAAGGATCGTAAGAGTTTGTATTTTCTCTAGCATATAAGTTAAGGTAGTAAAAAGGATGATTGTGATATGATATTTAATTGTGTCCAAGAGACAAATTAGTTACCAAAAAATACAAACAATGGGAAATAAATCATAAAAAAATACTAAAAAATTGTAGAGTGAGCATTTAATGATATGAATTCCTATAAATAAAACCCCAAATATCCAATGTTAATAAATCATTTTGCTATAAAGATTTAATATTGTTCTAATTACCGTAATCCATCAAAAGTATGCATTCTTTTTATCAATACTGATGATATCCTGGAACATCCAGCCTAATCAACTTTATTGAATACTTTTGACTTGATTTATCAAATTTGAGGTTCATATTAGGAGAATATACATTAAAAAGCGTTTTTTATGTTTTATTGATATTTTATTTTCCAATTTATTAATGTTTCAATAATTTATTAATATCCGGTAAACTGTATCAAAGCTTTCGCTAATTGCTTTCATTGATGTTAAGCAAATGGCATGCAGATTGCAAATTTGCGCGAAAATGTATGCAATATGCACCACAAATACGTTTCAATAAAGCTCTATTAACGCTTTATTTGTCAGCGCATAATGAATAGTTGCGCTTCCAGAGATAAAATAAACCAAAAGCATGTTCTCACTCAAATCGAACACTATCGTTTTCCACCTGATTCATCGGAATGCTCGTCTGATACGTACGGTCAGGTACGGCTGTGTGCCATAACAAACCCCCTTGCAGAAAAAAGCAAACCACACAGAACAAAAAAAAACCGCCAAAGGCCGTCGTTACAGCGGCTCGTCGCGGTGGTTTTGCGGTTCAGGAAGCAAACGCGCCAATACACACACACCCCAAAAAAACAAGCTGCTCCTCCAACAAGATACATACGCCCACTCACAAAACCCACAGCCACCACCTCCACTTCAGGGAAAACAGCAACAGGAGAGCGAAATGAGACGAGAAAAAGCCGGAACGGAACAAAACAGAGAACGTAAAACGTTCGGTTCGTTGTCGTCCTCCCCTTCCGCCTCGTCGTAAACGGCTTCGGAAGCTGGGTGGGTGGGAGGCCGGGCGCAGGACCGACGTGGATCGCGTGGAAACATACCGGGGAAACCCAAACCGGTATCGCTTAAACGCGGCGTCGTTACCGTCGCCTTTTGACCAGATTACACACCTTCGACAAGAGCTCACCGTGCCGTGTCTTTTTTTTCGCTTGCTTCGACAAGCAGGATTCGCTTGGGTTCGGGAGGTGGAGCAAAGTAGAAGAAGCAGAAAAAACAGCATCACCCAAACGCGTGATTCACCACGCAATTTCACGCGCCCACCGCAAGGGAATTTCGATTCATTCGACGACGACGGCGACGATGACGATGATGATCATGGGAGGAAATGATGGGCAAGTGTCTACGAAGAGTCCTCGTCCTGTGGACGCTTTCGTAAGACAGCAAACTCCGGAACGGGCGAACGGCGAAGCGGGAATAAAAATAAGCCAATAAAGAGCCCGAGTGAGAGGTGAGAGCGCGAGCAATTGCGTTCGTCTTCTCACTTGCGGGCGCAAAACAACGGAAGACGCAGGAAGAAGAAAAAAAAGCGAACGCTTAAGTTAGTAAACCGGGAACGACACCTTATTAGCTTAGCCCGAGGAGGAAAAGCGCGGCGGCCACCGGGATTTTACGGTGCCTACGCGATGTGGTTATTTATGCTTGTTTATGACGAAATGAACCACTCAAACCGATCCGTGCTTTGCCGGGGTTTGGTCGTTGATGCCTGCCTACCAGTGGGCCAGCGTTTACACGTGGCGCTAGGAACATAATCGAGGTTGTCTGTGTATGGGCGGAATAAAAAGCAGCCACCAAACGATGACGGGATTTTGATTCCGACGGCCAGCCATCCAGCCTGCCGCAATTGAGTTCCGGAGGAGTATGTGATAGAGATTGACTCTGGCAAATCCTGTAGTGCTGCAGCACGGTGGTGTCTATTACTAGTCTAGCTTGTGCGGGAGTGTAGTTTCGTTTATGATCCATTCTGACGGGGCCGATGGATCCTTTCGTTTCGAAGGATCTTGTCATGACCGGAATAAGTTTACTAAAATCCGTATCCGGTTTTGTTTATCGATGATCTCCTAGAGGGGTTTCAGAGCACCCTTTTTGTCTTTCCGAGTGAAGAAGATAAGGTTATGCGTTCTAAAAAAAACATCAACTTGACTATATAAACAAAATCCACAATTACACGCACCTGTTAACATAAAAAATACACATCTATCAACACCAGAAAAAAGCGATAAACGTCTCCTTCGGTGCCGGGACACAACTAGCGAACATTGGTTGACGCATTACGAACAAAGACTGAGGAAAATAGTAAGCATTTTCTAGTTAAACGGCCATTTATGGGTGAGAATCCCGAAAGGATCGTAAGAGTTTGTATTTTCTCTAGCATATAAGTTAAGCTAGTAAAAAGGATGATTGCGATATGATATTTAATTGTGTCCAAGAGACAAATTCGTTACCAGAAAAAAAACAAAAAAATGGGAAATAAATCATAAAAAATACTAAAAAATTGAAGAGTGAGAATTTACTGCTCTGAATTCCTATGAATAAAACCCCAAATATTCAATGTTAATAAATCATTTTGCTATAAAGATTTAATATTGTTCTAATTACCGTAATCCATCAAAAGTATGCATTCTTTTTATCAATACTGATGATATCCTGGAACATCCAGCCTAATCAACTTTATTGAATACTTTTGACTTGATTTATCAAATTTGAGGTTCATATTAGGAGAATATACATTAAAAAGCGTTTTTTATGTTTTATTGATATTTTATTTTCCAATTTATTAATGTTTCAATAATTTATTAATATCCGGTAAACTGTATCAAAGCTTTCGCTAATTGCTTTCATTGATGTTAAGCAAATGGCATGCAGATTGCAAATTTGCGCGAAAATGTATGCAATATGCACCACAAATACGTTTCAATAAAGCTCTATTAACGCTTTATTTGTCAGCGCATAATGAATAGTTGCGCTTCCAGAGATAAAATAAACCAAAAGCATGTTCTCACTCAAATCGAACACTATCGTTTTCCACCTGATTCATCGGAATGCTCGTCTGATACGTACGGTCAGGTACGGCTGTGTGCCATAACAAACCCCCTTGCAGAAAAAAGCAAACCACACAGAACAAAAAAAAACCGCCAAAGGCCGTCGTTACAGCGGCTCGTCGCGGTGGTTTTGCGGTTCAGGAAGCAAACGCGCCAATACACACACACCCCAAAAAAACAAGCTGCTCCTCCAACAAGATACATACGCCCACTCACAAAACCCACAGCCACCACCTCCACTTCAGGGAAAACAGCAACAGGAGAGCGAAATGAGACGAGAAAAAGCCGGAACGGAACAAAACAGAGAACGTAAAACGTTCGGTTCGTTGTCGTCCTCCCCTTCCGCCTCGTCGTAAACGGCTTCGGAAGCTGGGTGGGTGGGAGGCCGGGCGCAGGACCGACGTGGATCGCGTGGAAACATACCGGGGAAACCCAAACCGGTATCGCTTAAACGCGGCGTCGTTACCGTCGCCTTTTGACCAGATTACACACCTTCGACAAGAGCTCACCGTGCCGTGTCTTTTTTTTCGCTTGCTTCGACAAGCAGGATTCGCTTGGGTTCGGGAGGTGGAGCAAAGTAGAAGAAGCAGAAAAAACAGCATCACCCAAACGCGTGATTCACCACGCAATTTCACGCGCCCACCGCAAGGGAATTTCGATTCATTCGACGACGACGGCGACGATGACGATGATGATCATGGGAGGAAATGATGGGCAAGTGTCTACGAAGAGTCCTCGTCCTGTGGACGCTTTCGTAAGACAGCAAACTCCGGAACGGGCGAACGGCGAAGCGGGAATAAAAATAAGCCAATAAAGAGCCCGAGTGAGAGGTGAGAGCGCGAGCAATTGCGTTCGTCTTCTCACTTGCGGGCGCAAAACAACGGAAGACGCAGGAAGAAGAAAAAAAAAGCGAACGCTTAAGTTAGTAAACCGGGAACGACACCTTATTAGCTTAGCCCGAGGAGGAAAAGCGCGGCGGCCGCCGGGATTTTACGGTGCCTACGCGATGTGGTTATTTATGCTTGTTTATGACGAAATGAACCACTCAAACCGATCCGTGCTTTGCCGGGGTTTGGTCGTTGAAGCCTGCCTGCCGGTGGACCAGCGTTTACACGTGGCGCTAGGAACATAATCGAGGTTGTCTGTGTATGGGCGGAATAAAAAGCAGCCACCAAACGATGACGGGATTTTGATTCCGACGGCCAGCCATCCAGCCTGCCGCAATTGAGTTCCGGAGGAGTATGTGATAGAGATTGACTCTGGCAAATCCTGTAGTGCTGCAGCACGGTGGTGTCTATTACTAGTCTAGCTTGTGCGGGAGTGTAGTTTCGTTTATGATCCATTCTGACGGGGACGACGGATCCTTTCGTTTCGAAGGATCTTGTCATGACCGGAATAAGTTTACTAAAATCCGTATCCGGTTTTGTTTATCGATGATCTCCTAGAGGGGTTTCAGAGCACCCTTTTTGTCTTTCCGAGTGAAGAAGATAAGGTTATGCGTTCTAAAAAAAACATCAACTTGACTATATAAACAAAATCCACAATTACACGCACCTGTTAACATAAAAAATACACATCTATCAACACCAGAAAAAAGCGATAAACGTCTCCTTCGCCCATTGGCGAAATGATTTCTTTATGGACCGATTGTTGCACGCCGGCGCTCCAAATAAAGTCATACTTGGCCGCGTCTGTGAGGGGCTCGACCGCTTCATTTTTTCCTCATTGCAATAAAGCCCCTCGCCGGCCCCGGACCGCGTGTAATAATCGTTGTATCATTTATTTCGATTTTATTATATGCGTAGCCGTCGACAGCTTCGAAACATCCCTGCCCGGTCTCGGTCACCAGGGGAAAGCGAACTTACTGCCACGCTCGCTCCGTCCGGGTCGAGTTTATTATGCTGTACCCTTTTTCCCATGAACAATTCCTCCTCCGTGTGTCCGAGGACGATCGGTGTGGTGTGAGGCGGGCTGCGCGGGTCGCGTAGTCACTTGGCCGTAAGTACTTGACAATGTGCGCCGTATGACACAGCGCCGTGTCGCTGCAGACGACGCCAGCGAACGACACCAGAAGCCGGGAGCGAGAGAGCGCGCCCGGTAACATGCCGGCTGCCGCATAAACGATCCCTTAAGGGCGATGGGGAGCGTGGGGGCGTGTGTCCTCCGTCGGCCGGAACCGGGCGGTTGCGTCATAAAACGCGGAATAAAATAAAACGTAATGTGCTGAAGTACGTACTAACAATCGGGCGGGAATCCGTGAGGGTGGAGCGTGTTCGGCCGTTCGCTTAGAGGGTTTGATCTTTCTCCACCTTCACCGTGGGATTCTGGGTGGAAGAAGGGGGGATACTATTTAAGCGCAAAATAAACGAACTTTTAAAATTACGCTTCCCAAGTGTCTCTCGGGGAGTCGCCCTTGCCGTGTCCTGGGGAAGGATAATGAGCAGAACGAGGCAAAGGAAGAACGGAAGCGAACTTACTCAGCAACTTGGGAATACCTACTCCTTGTTGGGGCGGAGAATCGCTGAACGCGCCTTTTCAGTGTAAGTTTCGTTTTGTGAGCATTGGAATGAATCTCTCAAATGGTTTTGCATTTGGTTTTGGGTCTTTCGACAACAACATTACTCTGATACTTTTTTACAAAACAACTCTATAAAAAAGCGTCTGAACAGTGTCAATAACGTTACAAAAATGAAATGAAAAGTTGTACACAAAATGAGACAAAATTTAAACGTATTTTGTTATTTTGGTACGTAGCTATAAAAGCTTAGATAAGTTTTTTAGATAATCTTATAACTCACAAGTCAACTAATATACATTATTGTTTTCACTCCTGCTATAGCAAATGCACCATGCCTAGAAAATATTATTAATCCATTCTATCTTATAGATCATTTGTATAATTTTACAGGGATAGTTTGAAAACTGAGAAGTGAGAAAAAATCAATAGAAATTCTTAGTATTTAGTCAGACTTGAGAATGAGGCCATGATTTCATGATAATTTTATCAATAAAAAAGTAATCGATAGCAAATGCACCATCCTTAAAAATGTTACTAATCGGTTAGTAACATTTCTTTTTTGGAAATTGGTATTACGTTGAAGGGATACTTCGAAAATCAAGAAGTAAGCAAGATTCAAGAGAAACTATGAATAATTAGTCAGACATAGAATTAAACTATGCTTTTATGATAATATTACAAGAAGAAAAGGAAAATCTGGACAACTTTAAACTATTTCGAATCGGAACCAATTCCATTGATTTATCAAGTCAGCTTTCATGTATTGTTGTATGCTCTACTTGCTCTCCCAACGTCTTAAGTAACCAAATGGAAGCAAGAATTCTTAATTTGATTCATTTTTTTCTTTTTTTCTTCAATTCATATTGTTGAACATTATTCAAAATATGTTAATTCTCATAAGCTATCAATCTGAAAATGCATCCTGCTACTTCGTAGCCACATAAGGACATAATAGTCGATTCAATAGATGGCCGAGTAGCGATGCAATCAGTTTATCTGATAGCGGATTTGAACTAACGATTTCTTGCGATAAATAAACAAAAATCTAGACTAATCTTCTCAGTTCTGCAACGACATACGGATGGTTAGCAATATAATCATAATATTTGTTTAGATTGCACTAAATCACTTTGAATAATGCCTTCTCATAACAAAAAAAAACTCCCCACTCCACTCCCGCATCTTCGCACAACCAATCTTGAAGGTCACACGCTCACAAGCTCCAAATTATTTGTCCCACAAAAGCCATGTCCCCCATGCTGCCACTACTGCTGCGTCGCACATGCGATACGCCACTCCCTAGCCCTAACTGCCCGCCCGGAAACAGTAGCGCGCAAACCGCCAACCATTGCCTTCATGATGATGTTTAATTGAATAATTCCCATTAAAACGCGAGCGGAATAATACCCCAACGGGCCGAAAAAGAAACCCGCCCGGGGGCACACATCTGTACGCCACATTTTCTCAAGTGGCGCACGATGCACACGACGACGCTGCACATGAGGAATTACACCGCACACCACCAAATACCAGCCAACGGGGCCCCGAACCGTGTATTGTGCGTGCTGAAGCGCCGAATATTGTTTTAAATTCGGACCCGCTCATCGGACGGAACGGTGGCTGGAGTGGAATGCGCACGCGGGAGATAAATCGCTCCCCGCCGCATGCTTCCTTGCCCCGTTGCTTTCTTCCCCCTATAGAAGGGAGAGACCGGCGAGATTCGCTTACCGGGAGCCAATAATAACAATAATCTTAAATCATCGCTGAGTGCTTAGCCGCGCGGCTGCTACAACATGTCTTCTCCGATCGGCTGGGCGCACTTGCGCGGGGAGGGAGGGAGGAGGGAGCTAGAGACACCTCAGATAATCAGGATTTTAACTAACGATTTCTTGCGATAAAAAAATAAATATCTAGACTAATCTTCTCAATTCTGCAACGACATACGGATGGTTAGCAATATAATCATAATATTTGTTTAGATTGCACTAAATCACTTTGAATAATGCCTTCCCATAACAAAAAAAAACTTCCCACTCCACTCCCGCATCTTCGCACAACCAATCTTGAAGGTCACACGCTCACAAGCTCCAAATTATTTGTCCCACAAAAGCCATGTCCCCCATGCTGCCACTACTGCTGCGTCGCACATGCGATACGCCACTCCCTAGCCCTAACTGCCCGCCCGGAAACAGTAGCGCGCAAACCGCCAACCATTGCCTTCATGATGATGTTTAATTGAATAATTCCCATTAAAACGCGAGCGGAATAATACCCCAACGGGCCGAAAAAGAAACCCGCCCGGGGGCACACATCTGTACGCCACATTTTCTCAAGTGGCGCACGATGCACACGACGACGCTGCACATGAGGAATTACACCGCACACCACCAAAAACCAGCCAACGGGGCCCCGAACCGTGTATTGTGCGTGCTGAAGCGCCGAATATTGTTTTAAATTCGGACCCGCTCATCGGACGGAACGGTGGCTGGAGTGGAATGCGCACGCGGGAGATAAATCGCTCCCCGCCGCATTCTTCCTTGCCCCGTTGCTTTCTTCCCCCTATAGAAGGGAGAGACCGGCGAGATTCGCTTACCGGGAGCCAATAATAACAATAATCTTAAATCATCGCTGAGTGCTTAGCCGCGCGGCTGCTACAACATGTCTTCTCCGATCGGCTGGGCGCACTTGCGCGGGGAGGGAGGGAGGAGGGAGCTAGAGACACCGGGTGCCGGGTGGAAGGAGGCTCAAGATTCTATTATTAATTCCTACCGTCATAGCGAGACGCAACCGTTTGAAGTACATTTACGCGCTTAATCGAGTGCTTTTTCGGGTTACCGCGGGTGAGCAGCTCGTGTGTGTGTGTTGGTGTGATGAATTCTGAGGGTTTTAATTCGCTGGATAAAGGACCCAGAGGTGAAGGGTGAAAGCAACTGTGTGAGAGAGAGACCGCGGGAGCCTAATGCGTGGTTTGTGTACGCTTTGTATTTAAATACATTTCAATAATAGTGCCAAGTAATCGAAACATTTCATTCTTGGCCGCCTCCCATTCGGTTCGCTCTCTGCTTCTTTCTTGTCTATCTCTCGTTCTCCGGCTGCGGGTTTTCTCCGTCGGGTGATTTATCTCACGGTACCGTGATTTTATGTACGCCCATCATGTACGCTTTCTTCGTGTTTGCCTGCCACGATTCTTCTTAATCTGCTTTGGTTCGTCAATCAATTTCCTTCTTAAAATGGTGCTTCCTCTTTTGCTATTTATTACTCGATCAAATGATAACAAAAATATCACTGCTTAAAGAGTTTTATTCATAGTAATGTTTTTTTTTTATTTATTAGATCCCGCTCTGGTACGGAGAACTTGCTAAACTACGAATTTCCTAACTGAAAAACAAATAACTCTTCTCCATTCTCATCGATCTGGTTGCACTTACGCGTTCTCGCTAACGTAAACAGCGATCAAACGATCGACGACGATCGATCAAAACAAGTACAACATTTTGATCGACCTCGCCGCGGGGCAGCTCGCTGCAGGTTGTGTTTAGTGTTGAATCGAGGGTAGAAAGCGAGCAAAAAAGTGGTTAAATTATACAAGAGATCCATTTCACAACACGATCGCGATCGTGTTATGTATGCGATCTCGTTTATTACATTGTATCGCAGCGGGCGGTTTGCCTTTCCTGCTATCGGTGTGTGTGGTGAGGTTATTTTTGAGTTTTTTACCACTTCTTCTTCTCGTTCTCCTCCTCCTTCTCGTCACAGCAGCGATCGACGGATAACCATCCTTGAAATTGTATTTTATTGCACTCATGTTTGTCCGCTGCACCGCAATATTGCATCCCAATCCGACGCACGCTAGAGCAGAGCGTTAGATAAACCTTCCCTCCACCCCACTGACCACCACCCACCGCCATCCGCCCACCAGAAAAAAACCTACCAGCAGCTGCAACGCATTCGGGGGGTCGTAAAACCGATTTCATGCTCACAAACTTTTACAGCGGCGAATCAAACCCAACCGCGATCCACCAGCCCCAACCGTACACCGTCGTAAAACAATTGGAGGAGGAAATAAAGCCAATAGAAACTCAATGACAAAAATGGCCCACTCGCTCTGGCGAAGGTACGCACCCAAGGAGAACGATCGCGGCCGGTGTAGATTGTTTGGTGTGCGATAAACTGTTTTAACATAATAATTAGGACGTCGTGATGAGAAACGCAGTCGAACGAAAATGGCTTCACCATAAATTAGAGCTAAACCGTGCCCTTTAAAGCGTCATAAAAGCGAACGTATCGGTGAGGTTCCTTTATCACCGCACACATCGCGACCACGACAACGACAAATTTTGATCCAAACAAACACCAAACAAAACAAAAAAAACACGGCCGCATCGAACCCACAACCCCGCACCAAAAGCCAAAAAGCCAAAAATTGAACGGTTTTCCACGATCATCCTGCCGACCTCACCATGCACAGATTTTATTCACTGTTACCACTGCCCGGACAATCCGTGCATGCATTTAAAACCGTCATTTAATTAAAATAATCATTTTATTTATTATTTCATAGCCCTTTCATAGCCCTATGTTTAAAGCCCTCCGAAAGTAGGGTGAGCGTGGCAAATGTTTTATTGTGTTTCACGCACTCTCGTTTTTGGCAAAAAAAAAATGATTTAATAAAATCAATTCATCAATCGTATTTGTGCAGCAATTTTCCAGCAGGGGAAAAAAACGCGTGAAAAGCCAACCATATTATGTTTTAATTCGCCCGTTCTTGCCCGCGGTGATCCCGACGATAGTGGGAGGAGTGGAAAATACATTTGATAAATGGTTGTAATATCGATTGTGTCTTGTAATTATTGTCCGTGCCAACAGCCCAAGCAACGCCCAACCATAATGATCGCCCCCCATGGGTGTGGGTAATCGTTTAAAAGCTATCGATCGGAAGGGGTAATTTCAATGGATCAGAATAAGTGAAAACTCAATTCTTCCACCACCGTCGGTGGACGATGAGCAAAAAGTGGACATAAAAAAAATAAATTCAATAAATAACCGCATTAATGTTGCTATTGTTTGTTCACTATTTTTTGTGCTGTTGGTTGTTGCTTGAAAATCATTTGTTCGCTTGTTTCACCCGTTCCGAGCGATATTTTCCACCACACATTACAGCTGGCGTGATCGATATTTGCCTTACCACAGCACTGTAATGAGTGGATAAGCAAAAACCAATTGTTTTCCTCGTCGCTTACGTGTGGAGGGGGTGTAAAAATAATAACAAACAATTGCAACAAAAACTGCACACATACGTTTTTCACACATAATTTCCAACCGGCCCAGCCTGCCTGTTCTCCGCTACGTCCGATGAGGTGATAATCGCATATGTTCGCAAAGCCATGCGAAAACCACCAACAGCGTCGTGAAGGCAAATAATTTGCACAAAAAAAAAGTTCGAGCCTGCTGGTGTACAACACGCGGAAAAAAAACGAAAAAAATGATAGTTGATATGGAGGGTTTATTTTTTGTGCAGCACGAAAAGTATCGGTTGTGGGAGGACGGGTGACGTTCGTGATGCGTTTTATCGCTGCTTGCGACGTGATAAACGACGCGAAGATGCGCTGTGTGACCGCGTGAGTGTCGAAACTGCGCCCCCTCCGTGCGGTGAGGTTAGATTGAACGCGCTGATGCGATCGCTCACCTGTCGCATCAAACCGTAATGTAGGCAGCGACTTGTAAAAGGCCCCCCTCTGATTGCTTTCATGCCGGATTGAAATTTCGGACTCACGAAAGGCAACGTTTCACGTAAGCGTTTGCAAATAGTGTTACTTTACTTCCCAACCTCTCGACTTCATGCTTGTTAACTGCTGCTGCTGCTGCTGACGGCGCATCCTCATGGCCATTGCAGGACCACAGCATGACGCCCCTGGGGGGGGGGCGAGAGTACTCACGCCACGCTGCTGCTGCTGCTCCTTCGCTTAGATGCATTTCGTTTTCGATTAATTTAACCACCAGCGCGTGTGACACCCGGTAGATGACGAAAGTGGGTAGAAAAACACACCCGGACCGAGCGTACACGCGCGGTTGAACAAGAAACCCGAAACGGTTTTTTTGGGCAACTTTCACGTCGCGCGTTGTGTGCGATTGCATACAAAGGCTGCGGAGAAGCTGCTGCTGCGCCACGTTCGGCTTTCGGGGAGGATGGATTTAATTACTATTTTAGAAAATCGCCTTCCATTTCCTTGGAGTTTTTCTTTCTCTGAGCGCAGTATTCAATGCAGTGGCTGTTTCCTTTGCAGCCGGTGGTGTTTGTTTTGCACGCGTAATTGTTTGATTTACTGATTTCCACGCGAGCTGCCTTGACGGGGTGGAAGAAACATTTTCGTGAAGCAATTTTTGATTATTTTCTCCCCTCTTTCTAATACAATAATGCGCTATAAATCTTTGCTTGCGACGCGATCGCGCTTGTTTTCATTTTCCAGCGCTAAAATTACGCGATCTCTGCTAGATGAACTAATCCACGCAAGACGTATCGTATTAAACGGATGGGCAGGTCCT
>KZ068328.1:63952-78147 GCA_002091845.1 Anopheles cracens | reverse complement strand
CCAATCGTCTCAACAACACCAGCAACATCCACTGCAGAACCGGCTGCGCGGTGTGTCGCCGACGCCCTCGGAACAGCAGTACGCCCTCAAGTGGAACGACTTCCAGTCGTCGATCCTGTCCTCCTTCCGGCATCTGCGCGACGAGGAGGACTTCGTGGACGTGACCATTGCCTGCGATTCGCGATCCTTCACGGCACACAAGGTGAGTCCAACGTTTGAACAAGCCATAAACTTATAAAACGAACCTGTTACTACACAAACCACTGCGACAACTGTCAAACTCATTTGACAGATATCCGATCTCGGCGATCCAAGCAACCATCGCCGCGCGTTATTTCTATTTTCGTGTGCAGAAACGGTGCTGTGGGGGAGAAACTTTAAATCTTCATTACGTACCGCTTCGGAGCAGATAATTCTCCAGCACTGTCATTATAGTAGGGGCACTTTGCACAGACGAAGGCGATAGTCTGCCATCCGCCTGTCATTAGATAAATCCTCTCCCGGACCGGCGTTCAGTGCGGGCGTTCGACGAATTAAATCGAAATTAGCATAAAATTCTGACGAATGGTCCAAGTTGTGTTGTGTGCGCCGGACTAGCGCCGTTGTAATGAGAGTGGTAGCAGCGGCATTAACTAACCAGCTCGAAATACTTACCCCGTTGGAAAAAGGGACGCCCGGTGGAATCGTCCCAGTGGCGTGCTGAAACTGAAAGACAAATCCCATTAATCTCTCGCTCTATCGCTCGCTTCTCTCTCCCTCTGCGTCCTGCTTTTAGGTGGTGCTGAGCGCCTGTAGTCCCTATTTTCGCAAGCTGCTGAAAGCGAATCCCTGCGAACACCCGATTGTCATCCTGCGTGACGTACGCTCGGAGGATATCGAAAATTTGCTGCGGTAAGTGCAAAACTAGCAATCCGGCCCCCGAGGGTTTGGAATCCAACGGCAAAAAATGTTCCCGGGAATAGGGCGTCCCTTCGGGACGGTGTTTACCGACGGCGCGCTGTTCCCGGACGGTGTGGTGGGGTGATGACAACACAACTACGATACTAATTAATCCCCATCTTCTCGTTCCATCACGCTCACGCTCTCACACACAGATTTATGTACAACGGCGAGGTACACATCGGCCAGGATCAATTAAGCGATTTCCTCAAAACGGCCCAGCTGCTGCAAGTGCGCGGTCTGGCAGATGTGACGACCGGCAACCCAACGGGCGGCCGAACGTCCGCCAACTCGTCCATGCTGAACTCATCACTATCGACACCTGCTGTCCAGGAACTGAAGGCATCACCCGTAAGTGCACACATCCGCACTCGTACACCGAACGCTCGTACTGACCGTGTTTCTTTGCCCGCCTTAGACCTCCACCTCGTTACCATGGGAGCTGCCGGAGGACAACAACCCGGCGCCACCGCCCCAGAAGCGCACCAAGAGCTCCGAGCTGTACCGCAAACAGCACGGCCTCAGCCCGGACGATCCGATTCCACTCGATCTGCTGCCGATCGGGCAGCACCCGTTGACGCGCGAGCGCGACCGCTCGAAGGACAAGAGCAAGGAGCACCACCACCGCGCGTCGGCCGAGCACGACCTGCACCATCACCACCACCATCGCGAGCGGGACCGCAGCCAGGAGTTGCGCGACTCGCTGCTCGGGCAGGCGCTCGAGGGTGGACCCACGCTAACCGTACCTTCGGTAAGTGCCCGTACCGCCCGTTCCGTGCCAGTAGAGCCGTAGCCAAATGTTGTCGCTCCAGTTCGAACCGCCCCACTCGTTCCAGAAACATCCCGATCTGCTCGCCCTCCAGGCGGCTGCCAGCGGCGAGGACTCGAACAGCAGCGACACGGCCGCTTCCGACCACGGTTCTTCATCTTCGATGACCCGACAATCCGACTCCGGGGGAGAAGGTTTTTTTTGTTTGTTGCCGCTTTCGTTGTTGCTGGTCCACCCCTTCGAATCATAACAGCGATCAACGGAACTATTGAAACGAAAGCAGTGTGGGTGGGGTGGGGGGTGTATCGGTTTCGAAGACAGTGACGACGGTGGCTCGTTTCCGGTGCCGACAGTACCAATCTGCAACGAGGGAAAAAATCGGGTTTTTCCTTCTTTAAACTCGGAATAATCTCGAATGTATGTGTCCCTGACAAGATATCCGGATTTTTTGTAATGAACCCGGCATTAAATGAAGTTCGTTATCTGTATCTGTAGGAATATTTTTGCTTAAAAACATGGAGTATGAGTGCATGTGAATTTTACTTTAAAAAAATAATTTCAGTTCCGCAGACACTAAAGTCCCCTCGCTATCACCGCCTTGTTCGCATCCCATTCTTGATTGAGGATCCGTCATAAAAAAAAACATCCTCCTCCTCCGCTGTCTCGGCTTGAAAAGAAAAGACCGACGAAAAAAACTTCCCAGTTTCCCTCTCGCCTGTGGTCAGCCAGTTGCCGCACCGCACTTTTGAAACAACTGCCGTAAAACCGAACCGGAAGCAGCACGAAGCGCAAAGAAGCGAACAGGAAAAAAAACTCCAGCACCCAGCACCCGGCACGAAAGGTCCAGCAAGGAAAAAAGGCCCTCCCTCGGTCGCAAATTAAGTTCGGCGCCTAATGAGGGGATTATATGCGGCATTTTGCGGTAGTCCGCAACGGGTCTTACCCGCGCGCAACCGCGCTTTTCCCGCGCGTGCGACGGGCGGGTACTTATTGCGTCCCTCCCCGTGTGACCGTTTCGTACGGTAAGGACCTTCTTGATAGGTAGATTAACCAAATTTGATAAATGTCGGTTAGCGGCACCGGGCCGCTCAACCTGACATTCATTCCCGCCGGATCGTGGTATTGGTGGTGGTGGTGATGGCAGCAAATGGCAATATGATTAGCTCCCTGGAACTCCCGGTGTGTACCGGAGTATGCTAATACCCCGGGCCCAAGCGTTTGCTCGTTGCCGTTTATGTGCGGGAATGCTATTAGCATTACTATTAGTACTGTTAATATTATCATTACTGATAGCACGGAGCCCGCACCCAGTGTGCGATGTTATTAATATTATTAAAAGGCACACCCACACCCATTTTAACAACGTGACGGTGGAGCAGTGGTGGGTAGGATTTTAATATCGTTTTCTATTTAATTGCAAACCGTCACCATTGAAGCGTCCCTACAGGATGATGATGACGATGATAGTGGCACCATCTGGACGCGTACAGATCGAAAGTCAATCCTTCGCCATTGGACAGGACAGCTCTCATGGTGAAAAAAGTTGAGCAGCGGGCAATTATGTTGCGCCATGATTTGCCCGCGAAAGGGGTCAGTACATCCGCACGCACGTTGTTGCGGCCGATAGGCGATGTTTATTACCGCTTCGGTTTTGCATCCACCAAAACCAAAGCGCACACCCACACACATTAGCACCGAGCGTGTCCTAGTTCGGGTGACAGCTCGATGGGATGGGCTCCTGGAACGGAGCAAGACCGGAAACATAAAACTACCCCCCAGCGCGGGAACCGTCGGGATGTAGCGTCATCCTTCACGCAGCCGGTAGCAAATGGGGCTGCTGCTGTCACGGTGGTGGTGGTGGTGGCATCCACAACCCACACACGCACCCATGGTGACAGTAGCGCCCGTCCCGGTGGCGGTACTTCATTTGTATTAATTTTCCATTTAATGATATTTGATATGGTGTAATGGCGGCGGGCACAGTATTTTTTACGGCCGTGTGCTAATTTTGTGGACCATAAAATTGGCCACCCCATGCACCCAACGGGAGGGGGAGGCTAGTAAAAAAGCACGCATTTTTTTTTTCTCTCGTTTGCTTCGCAATCTAATGAGCACCGAGGGTGGGAGGTACTGAGCGAAATAGATAGGGCAGCGTTGTTTAGGTGACGATGATGATGGGCACTTTACCGCACCGACCGACGCGCCAACGCCGGTAGACTTAAACCGATTTTGATGGAGTATTTATTTAAACAACTGTCCCACCGGGTGGCATGTGCAATATTGCGCTAACTTAGAGGTCAAAACAGCGAAAAGCAGAAAGTACGATGGAATGGACGTAAGGAGGCGATAATGGTATTCTTTCGTCGTGGTGAAAATGTGTATACGTACTGTTGTATGGATATAGTATTTCTTCGAAGAATAAGAAGAAGAGAAGAAGACATATTAAGAAGCACATCAACACTACCCCCAAATGTAGAATCTCTTTCTCCAACGTGTTCAAAACATCATGTTCCAAAACGTATTCCCAGAAATAGCCTGACTTAGTTTTTACCAACCTTGAGTTTTGCACTGAAACATAACTATCCTTCAGAGCAGAAGTCTAAACTCTACAACACTTGCAATGCCTCCATCGCACTACAACGCGTCCCACAACCTCAACCTCTTCGAACTATTGCCTGCCTCCCGTCCGAAATTAAACAATTCTCGGTAGATGTAGTATCGCCTATTTGCATACACATTTCTTCTTACATTATAATTATATTTTCGGACAGCACTGGAGCGACCCAGGCGGGGCAGAGGAAGGCCTGGAGGGTGGTGACTTTTCATTAAAGGACCCACCCATCCACCACCCTTTTGCCGGTGATCACGTTCCCCCGGCACGTTGGGTTGAGTGTATATGGTTTTGTTTAGATAAGGCTATTTTTCTACAACTACTTCTGCTGCTGCTGCAACAACTTCCTTCCATCTTCATCAACGTTCGCTGCAGGGATAGGGGGAGGAGGGCGGAGAATCTGGGAGGGGAGGGTCAGCATCGTCACCCATCGTCAGCGCCAGTCCCACTGCAGGGATTCGCTCGTCAGTCGGTTCATTGGACAGGACAGCTCTCATGGTGAAAAAAGTTGAGCAGCGGGCAATTATGTTGCGCCATGATTTGCCCGCGAAAGGGGCCAGTACATCCGCACGCACGTTGTTGCGGCCCATAGGCGATGTTTATTACCGCTTCGGTTTTGCATCCACCAAAACCAAAGCGCACACCCACACACATTAGCACCGAGCGTGTCCTAGTTCGGGTGACAGCTCGATGGGATGGGCTCCTGGAACGGAGCAAGACCGGAAACATAAAACTACCCCCCAGCGCGGGAACCGTCGGGATGTAGCGTCATCCTTCACGCAGCCGGTAGCAAATGGGGCTGCTGCTGTCACGGTGGTGGTGGTGGTGGCATCCACAACCCACACACGCACCCATGGTGACAGTAGCGCCCGTCCCGGTGGCGGTACTTCATTTGTATTAATTTTCCATTTAATGATATTTGATATGGTGTAATGGCGGCGGGCTCAGTATTTTTTACGGCCGTGTGCTAATTTTGTGGACCATAAAATTGGCCACCCGATGCACCCAACGGGAGGGGGAGGCTAGTAAAAAAGCACGCAGTTTTTTTCTTCTCTCGTTTGCTTCGCAACCTAATGAGCACCGAGGGTGGGAAGTACTGAGCGAAATAGATAGGGCAGCGTTGTTTAGGTGACGATGATGATGGGCACTTTACCGCACCGACCGACGCGCCAACACTGGTAGACTTAAACCGATTTTGATGGAGTATTTATTTAAACAACTGTCCCACCGGGTGGCATGTGCAATATTGCGCTAACTTTGAGGTCAAAATAGCGAAAAGCAGAAAGTACGATGGAATGGACGTAAGGAGGCGATAATGGTATTCTTTTAGTCGTTGTGAATCTCTGCATGCGTACTGTTGTATGGATATAGTATTTCTTCGAAGAATAAGAAGAAGAGAAGAAGACATATTAAGAAGTACATCAACACTACCCCCAAATGTAGAATCTCTTTCTCCAACGTGTTCAAAACATCGCCATGTTCCAAAACGTATTCCCAGCCTGACTTAGTTTTTACCAACTTTGAGTTTTGCACTGAAACATAACTATCCTTCAGCACAGAAGTCTAAACTCTACAACACTTGTAATGCCTCCATCGCACTACAACGCGTCCCACATCCTCAACCTCTTCGAACTATTGCCTCCCGTCCGAAATTTAACAATTCTCGGTAGATGTAGTATCGCCTATTTGCATACACATTTCTTCTTACATTATAATTATATTTTCGGACAGCACTGGAGCGACCCAGGCGGGGCAGAGGGAGGCCTGGAGGGTGGTGACTTTTCATTAAAGGACCCACCCAGCCACCACCCTTTTGCCGGTGATCACGTTCCCCCGGCACGTTGGGTTGAGTGTATATGGTTTTGTTTAGATAAGGCTATTTTTCTACAACTACTTCTGCTGCTGCTGCAACAACTTCCTTCCATCTTCATCAACGTTCGCTGCAGGGGTAGAGGGAGGGGGGGGAGAATCTGGGAGGGGAGGGTCAGCATCGTCACCCATCGTCAGCGCCAGTCCCACTGCAGGGATTCGCTCGTCAGTCGGTTTCACTGCCACTGCCCGGGAATGCGGGCCGGCAAATCTGATAACACAGCCCCGGGAAGACGGCACGTGGATGGGAATGTGTAGTTTAAAAGCGCCAAGGGTCCATCAGCACCATCAGAGTGCTGGCCTCCCCCACCCCAAACGGCCGAAGCAACCATCATCATTTAGTCCGAACCATCCTGCACATCGGGTTGGGTTTTATTTATGAGTTGCTTACATTACCGGGATCCTTGACTGGACCATCAGCAGCCCCGGAGGTTCGGAAAGATGGGCCACCCAGCCTAAAGAAGTCTTCAGCCCGGGTTGAGGAACCGTTTGGCGGCGTGGCGGACGCTGGGTGTTTGCAAGATTCTATCCCGGCCAAGATAAAGTATGAGAAATATGTTTCCATTTTACGAAAACGTGTGCGTTTTGCGGGCTAGCACCTTTCCTGCCGGCTGCTGCTGCTGCCGCCACTCGAACCCGGATTCCCACGAGAGAGGGTGGGTTCGTTTCCCATTTTTGAGGAAGCCACACGCGCGCGCACCGAACGATGTGTCCGTGTGCGATGGATGCGAGCGACCGAGGAATGGAAATATGGCTTACATTATTATTAGATTGAGAGGAAAAAGGATTAATTTTCCTTTTTACTTTCGGCTTTGACCTTTTTGCTCCTCCGGTCCGTCCCACTCCACCCCCCTGTGGCCTTTTCCCACTCGCCAAGGAGTCGCCAAGACGCCCGGAGTCCACCCATTAGAAAAAGGGTTCCCCTGGCCGGGGTAAGATCCGAAGAATGTAAAACTTTCCAGTTATCCCCGCTGCCCGCTTGCGACCCCCCTACGGCCCGGTGTGTGCAAACAAGACCCTCGAGATCAGTCAGTCATCAACTAAGCGGGCCCAGGCTAACCTCAAAAACTACCGGGGCCCTCCGGTGGCGGTGGCTGATCGATCCCTTTCGATTCGTTTCCGAACGCCCGGTTACCGGGGCAAGATTTGTGTACTGGACCATCTCCCACCCACCGCCCAGTGCTAGTTGAGCGCAAATATGATGGCGCACCGAGCCCTGAGGAAGGGAGAACCGCCTCATTGGGTGAGAAATAGCGGTGCGGTTTTGAAAGCCGGCGTTTGCTATATCCCGGGCAAATTTAATATACATTAATCTATCTCCATCTTGACCCGTACGTATTTTTCTTTGAACTGTCCCGGAAGAACCAATATAGTGGGCGGGAATAAGGGGGGGGATGAGAATTTTCTTATCTCTCTGACCCTTCCCCCAGACTCTACTGGCTTTCTTCCGTCACCCGCCGGTCTCTGGGATTGATCGACGTTCGAAGAATAGGCAATTCGATTAAACTAATATAACCTACGTGAGGGCGCTCCAGTTAGGGGGAATGGGTTACCGGAGTTATCGAACCAACTTCGTTAAACTACTGCTTGCCCATCGGTCGGTTTTTGCATCTTATCGTAACCTAAGAAGCAAATTATCTACACTCGCCTTCTTCTTGTCGAGAAGCCTCTTTCTCTGTATCTGGGATCGGATGGACGAAGAGCCAGTTCATTGTTTGCTTACAAGAAAATTAATTAAACCAATCAGGCATGACGGCAGAACTTTGTTTCCGTTCCGTAAAGTGCTCCGATGCAATACAGGGAGATATGACATGTAAATTGCAAACTGTTGAAAATAATTGGAAATTTCAATAAATGCCGGTGACCAGCAAAGCGTTTACGTATACGCTGTAAAGTAAAGTGTTCCTAGAATGGATTGCAGTTTCTTTTCAAACATTTTTTTTCTTGTTGCCACCAACATCAGTTCGAGCACACGACAAGCTCAGAACGGATTAAGAAACAGTAAAAACCGTAGCAAACGAGCAATTTCATCAAAAAGGGCACATATTTTATTAAATGAAGATATATCGCAAAGGAGCAGATCCACCGGCCCCGTGCTGCGCAACCAGGGTACATAAAAAAAGGGACAGCTTGTAATGATTCGGACATTTCCCTTGTGCGAGCGGCAGTTCACGCTCCGATATTTGGTCAAACGATTGCCCGGGAAACCGCAGACCAATATGCAGAATCAACAACCCCGCCGAAGTGCCCGTGCCGTTCCCGGGGATGGATGGTTGCGTTCTGCCGAGCCGAGCCGAGCACATGAAAGGATACGGCTTTCCAAGGATTTAGAGGGATGTCCGGCCAGCGGATGCCACGGGGCACAAGACCCGGGACGAGACGAGACTACTCATAAGAAAGATCAATGGTGCCGGGCTGGGTTTTTTTCATCAATTCGGGGACGGAAAGTTTAAAGAACGGACGGACATGGCCGAATTGGAATCGGGGACGGAGAAAGGAGACGCACCCGAATGACCATTCACGCCGCACCCCAATAACGCACGCACACTGACCCGCCTTCCCCCCGCGTGTTGACCGCACACGAAACGCACACAGACGCAACCGGGCAAAATAAAAATAAATAAGGGTTTCTTCCGAAAATTTAACTGATCCGGTTTTCCCGCTTTTCGCCGCAATTTATATGCCACAGAGAGAGAGCGCAAGGGCAGGCCGAAGTGAGGGATGATTGAATGGCAAAAGGATTCCTTCGCCGCATCGATTCCGGCCCCTGTCCGGTTGTATGTGTATTTATGCGACTCTATTTGCTTTCACTTACTTTCACCGAAAAACGCCCCATCCTCTCCGTTCCCGGGAAAATCCTGTTTGGTTAGACTTTGATGAGTGATGCGGTGCGGCTATCTTCAAACGGTGGGCCCGGGGTGGGTGGGCGAGAACTTTGTTTCCGTTCCGTAAAGTGCTCCGATGCAATACAGGGAGATATGACATGTAAATTGCAAACTGTTGAAAATAATTGGAAATTTCAATAAATGCCGGTGACCAGCAAAGCGTTTACGTATACGCTGTAAAGTAAAGTGTTCCTAGAATGGATTGCAGTTTCTTTTCAAACATTTTTTTTTCTTGTTGCCACCAACATCAGTTCGAGCACACGACAAGCTCAGAACGGATTAAGAAACAGTAAAAACCGTAGCATTGGAAAACCTTTACCCCGAAAACCAAAGATCCCAAAACCCACTGGCCGCTGGTCATCCGAAGAAGCGGCCGAACGACTTCCAGTGCCAGTTCTTGAGCCGGGGCACTCGTGAACTCGTAAATATTTCAAAGTTTTCCCAGGGCGGCATACCACCACTCACCACCACCAATTCGTCCCCCCGGGTGGGACTCTCGAGGAGGGAAAGGGTTTTTCGGGGTTTTTCGGGTCGAACTGACCATCGCCTGAATGGCTGCCGTCCCTCCTTGCGCTCTGCCGTGTTCTGCGGTCATCGCCACATGTGTGCATGTCTTAAGAACAGCGCAACCCAAAGAATACGGAGGGAAATCTCTTTAATTATGAACCGTCGGTTAAACGGATGCTGGGGCGTTGAATGTGTGAGTGTGTGTGTCCAGTCGGTCATCTACTTACTCTTTGTTGCCTGTTCCCTCAACAATCTATCACGACGCCTCAAGACGTCGGGACTGACCGTCTATCGCCGTACCCCGGGGCGAGTGTGAGGGCCGTGTTTGCGCATACAAATACCGGTTTCTTTATCTTGTGCTGCTCAAATTAGTAATTTATAATTCAAACTTCAACTTCATCCGATACGCCTCTCCGCCTTTCGTAACCTGGTGTGCCGGTCCTTCTTAAACAACTCATGCAAGGACCCTGGGATAGCCGGTTAACCCATTCCCCGGGCGAGTGGTTGGGCAAGCTCCAGGGGGAATTTTATAGTTTGGAAGTTCGCTCAATCTAAGACGATTTATCAGTTCCACCTGCTAGCTTGGAAGAAAACGGGCCTAAGGAGGAGCCGGCGCCGGGGAACGTGGAACATGTCCAACGTTGACCAAGCTGATGGACCGGGGTGGTTTTTCTGTGCTGTGAAAACCAAATCACAACCTCCTTCCCCCGTGCTCGAGACAATTTTCTTCTAATTAATTATTCACCCGAAAACGGAAAACTAAACCATCCCATCCCGGGCGTGCGTGGGTCACTGAGAAATGGTCAGATTTGTGTGAGAAATATGATAAACTTACAACGATCCTTGGACACAGCACCGTCCCAGCCCGGGATTCAACAACCAGAACAAGAAAAAACAGCGTTGGAGCAGCAGTCTCCTCACAACAATATCTAACCACAGCCCCGGACATCCAAACAGGCCAGCCCTGGAAAGCGCCTGGGCCATCTTTCATTTAATCTTCAAACATTCCGGCCCTCCCCCGGCCTGTGGCCGCACCTGACGCTTCATTAAGGGCCGGGCGCTGCACCGTATGCTTTCCCGGGCTTGCAAATATCGAAATCATGGCCCCTGGGGACCGGGGTTGGCTCCCAGAAGTCCAGATTCCGGTGGGTACACTTTACTACTTGAGGAAACTTTCTTCCCCAAAAGCGGAAGCGGTATGCCCGGGAGGCGTCGCCTTGCGATCCTTCCGATTCAGAGCAGTTGTGCGCCGGTGACCGCAAGAAATGTTGAACCCTCCGCAAAACTATAACTAAAAATCGGCAAAACTTTAAACAAAAGCCGGCCCGGTTTTTCTCGGAGCTGTCACCCGAACTAGGACACGCTCGGTGCTAATGTGTGTGGGTGTGCGCTTTGGTTTTGGTGGATGCAAAACCGAAGCGGTAATAAACATCGCCTATGGGCCGCAACAACGTGCGTGCGGATGTACTGGCCCCTTTCGCGGGCAAATCATGGCGCAACATAATTGCCCGCTGCTCAACTTTTTTCACCATGAGAGCTGTCCTGTCCAATGGCGAAGGATTGACTTTCGATCTGTACGCGTCCAGATGGTGCCACTATCATCGTCATCATCATCCTGTAGGGACGCTTCAATGGTGACGGTTTGCAATTAAATAGAAAACGATATTAAAATCCTACCCACCACTGCTCCACCGTCACGTTGTTAAAATGGGTGTGGGTGTGCCTTTTAATAATATTAATAACATCGCACACTGGGTGCGGGCTCCGTGCTATCAGTAATGATAATATTAACAGTACTAATAGTAATGCTAATAGCATTCCCGCACATAAACGGCAACGAGCAAACGCTTGGGCCCGGGGTATTAGCATACTCCGGTACACACCGGGAGTTCCAGGGAGCTAATCATATTGCCATTTGCTGCCATCACCACCACCACCATGGTATTAGCATACTCCGGTACACACCGGGAGTTCCAGGGAGCTAATCATATTGCCATTTGCTGCCATCACCACCACCACCAATACCTCGGCACACTCATTAGCCTATCCTCCAACCCCTTATGCGGTCGTGAGTTTTGTTGTTTTTCGGAAAAGGATCAATAATAATAAACCAATCCGACGCTGTTCTGTGTGAGGGTGGGTCCGTTTCACTCACACCCGAACATGCACCGCCTTTTCAGCAATCATTACAAGCAACACATTCCTAAACGCAATTTCAAAATGAAGTGATTTGCTCACAGCAGCATTAGTGGATGATTAAAATTATTATTATCGATAGTGCTCCGGGAGGAGAATTGGAATTTTGGACGCAGGAACGTGGGCGAGTTCGAGAGTTGGGAACTGCAACCAGCACCCGGGGACGGTAACGTGTTGATTGGTGAGCTGCGACAAAAGGCTCCGATAAGCCGCGGAGTTTACATCGGCTTTCAACTACCACCCCGTCGTCCTTGCAGAGTGGCATTAGGGTGGATGCAGAGTAAAAGAAGACAACCAGAAAGCACTCCTTCATTTGCAACCGACGAACGTCAAGGCCGCCCCTCCGCCTGGTCGGTTTGTAGGTTCTCGTTTTGTTTGATGCCTAATGGCACTGCCGAATGCAGGTGTTTGCTTCCTTCCTTGTCATCAGGTCACCCCGGTTTCGAATGCATTTCGCAGTGAAGTTAGTCCAGAGCGGGCGGTGGCAACGGTTCAACACAATATTGACAGTGGCATGGAACGGCAAATACGCCCTTTCACGCGCACACATACATCCATACATAAGCATACACTTTGGTCGGATTTTCCAGCCAACCTTGGTCGGAAAATGGTGTGAAAATAGATCACCTAAGCGTGTGTAACTCATGGCAGCTGGCGGGGAGGAACTGGCACCTGGGTGCTGGGAAACGCAATGCAAATAATAATTGACACTAATGGAAAACGGGTCCGATTTCAAATTATTCTAAACTAATTTCATTGCACGCTACTGGCCCGCCATGTTTGGCGGGCTGGTGAGAGTGAGGCCGAAAATGGGGTTGACACTGGGGAGGGGGTCCACCGGTGTATCGACGTTATTTACATAAAATAGTCACTGTCACTCCGGTGATGGTGGTGGTGAGCTACAGTTGGAGTGGGTGTTTGTTTTCAATTAAACCCCATATTGATGAGGTACTTTAACATTGCAAGCCGTGCACTGTTACAACACATACAAATATGTAGAAAAAATGCTTTAGAGTGATTTGAATAAGAGTTAATCATGTCGAAACGACTTTGCTAGCATCGAACGTAACGTTCTATACGCAACACTTCCCGCATGCTGCAACACTCAACCCTTTACATGCACTGATCATGTACACGGTGCGATTACGCAGGAGGACGGTGCGAACTGAAGGATTTGTAAGGATTCTTGCTTGGCAAACTTTCAACCACCGGAAGGCCTCGGGTCGCGTCGGCCGAAGAAAGGTCAGAGATTTAAAAATAAATTCACAACACAACGAACGAACCGAACGAACGGATACGGCTGTGGTTGTGCAATGGCCGGCGATGCACAGCGATTGCACCGGGGTACGACCTAATCGCATAAAGTTTGCCTCAAAAGCCGGCCGTTACGTACGCATCTCGCGTGCGACGCGGTTCCACGTTCGCGAAAAGGTTACGAAAGCATTTTGTTGCATTCTCTCAATCCCACCCAGCGTGGGAGGGGACGACGGCGGGACCTTAACCTTAACATGGTATTATGTCGGTGTGGGTGTGTGTTTTTCTTGCGCCACAAAGAGAAGGTACACGAAAAACAACCTCCTCCCGACTGGCCGGCGCGATGCTAAAAGCGATGGCGCCTTAAAGTTTGCACCGGTGGAAATAAAATTCGATGCACCCGACTCCCACGCGCGCTCGCTTGCGTAATGTCTCCTCCAGGAGAGGAAGAAGAAAGTGCCTCTTCCATTCGACGAGGAGCCCTTTTGTCCAGCTGCCTCGGTTTGCACCGAAAAACAACTCACACTAACATAACAAACAACCGGAACCGGGAAGGTGCTGGGTGGGTGAGGATTGAAAAATCGTTTGCATAATCCACCCTCCCCCGCACCTACCGGTGGACCGACACATGCATTGCGACACACAGACACATACGCCAGCAGCATCACAATGGGTTTCTCGCCGGTCATCGCGCCGTGCCGGAGTGAAAAATAAGGACATCCGCCCGTTTTTTTTTTATTGCGCTCCTCACAAACTGTCCATTACCAACACAAACAAAGCAGCACCGATTGGGTTCGGGCGGGGGGGTTGCAGCTTCCCGCTGGCTGAAAGGTTTGCCTGCTGGCCCAATAAGCAGTCGGAGCGAAGAAGAGCACTGATATGTGATATTCAATTCCTGACACCCTCACCCTCAGCCGCTTTTTATTGAAAGGTTTTTCTTCGGAGAAACCCCGTAATGGCTCGTATTGCAGAGGGGCGGAGGAAGTTCGTCCTTCTTGCTGCCTTTTAAAATGACCATCTCCAGGCGAGTCGCTCCGTGCTGCGAAAGGAACCGGATGAGGTGTTCGAATCTTCCTCCCGAATATCAACGACAACGCAAGAAACCGGACATACCCACCCCATCCGCCTTCCTTTCCGCAAGCACTACCGTGCTTTGATTTGAATG
>KZ068328.1:42284-55547 GCA_002091845.1 Anopheles cracens | reverse complement strand
GAGTTCGCGCTGAGGGCGCCCGGGGCGCCGCTGTTATGCAGCGCTAGGTTGGCCACGGCGAGACCGCCGCCCGTGTTGGTGCCGTTGGTGTTCTGGTCGCGCGGGCTGCTATCGCTGGTGTGCAACGGTTGGTGCGTGTCGTTCATCCTGAGCTGTGTCCCTGCTGCTGCCAAGGCCGTGCCGGTGGTGGTGCTGCTGCTGCCGCTGCCAGTGCCGCTGCAGCTTGCCCCAGGGAACCGTCTCGAGCCGGGCATCTCTTCTGCTTCGTTCGCGCGTCTTCCCCGTCTTCCAGAAAATTGTTCAATTCGCACGGAAATTCCCGCGCCGATCGCGGGCGTGATGTTGCGCTCGTTTCCGGGGCGCGCATGGTTTCAAATTGCCAAAAAAAAAAGTTCTCACCATCATATCGCGCACCCTGCACACGCGGTCACCCGACGCGTTCGGGTTTGACGCGGTAATCGGATAAAATATATATGCTTAAAAATAAAACCGATCTGTGTAGGCGCGACTAATGCAATTACGAATTTTACCGCCACCGATGCTGCTCTGTGCATCATCGCTGTCGCAGTCGCAGGCGGAATGGAAGAAATGCGAAACGGAAAGGTTCGCGTCAAATTAGGGCTTGTTACAACGCGCTGCTGGTTCTTGGGGGTTCTTGAGTTGTACTTTCGTCCAGGCACCATCGAGGAAGAGGACGAGGAGAAATATCACTTGGTTTTCCTTTACTTTTCTTAGAAGTTCCAAACAACCTTTGGAGTGTTTGGCATGGCCTTTTCTTGTATTTGTTAATAAGCAGAATACGATTCAAATTTATTTGGGAGAGTTTGGTATTAGCCTAGATAGCTTTTTTAAGTTGTGATAATCTTGTCCGTACTGGGTAATTAACGGAAAATTTAGTTTACTTTGATTTTATCACCTTGACTTCTTGTTTCAATAAAAACCTCATCGAAGATAATTATTACTGTTTTATTCTGTAAAGGCTCTATTCTAAGGCTTCTTTAATTTAACACGGTTTTAGTTTTTTTGAAGGGTTTTTCAAGGATGTTTAAAGTTAAACACGATTTGAATCGAGAATTCGGGGGAAATGCAGAACTCGGAGCCGAAGAACGGATAGATGGCCGGATAAGCCTTGGCTGGGATTAGTTTAACAAGCCCAGGCCCCATTGGCCCGGTTCGCAATCATAAATTCATGCCCTTTTCCCTGTCCCCGTCCAAGGGCATCCCAAATGGGGGGACACATCACCTGCCCACACACACACACACACACGAGCACATTAAACCTCCGCGTCACGTTACCCGGTGCATCGGTGCACCACCACCACCGCCACGCCAAAAACCCCAACCCGATGAATAGTCATGATAATGGCAATTAAGATTAAATATTTAAATGATTCATACGGGCAGGAGCACACCTCCCCCCTCACCCTTCCCGAACCGTTCCGATCCGAGCGAACCGTTTGGTTGTTAGAGAAAATAACGCTTAATCGCGGCATATTACCAGTAATAACGGTGGCTTAGTGTTGTGCACAGCCTCAGCGGGAGATGATGGTGATCGCTAAATTGCAGTTAATCATTTCAAATAGCCTCAAATGCTGGCCGCTTGGCTTGGCTTTCGGTCTCGTTAGACGGCTCTTTATTTGTCTTGTGGCGTGTCTTTATTTATGCTCGCGCGTTCGGGCGTTCAGCGTTCACTTTAAGCGAAACCTAGGCACGGGCCTAGACGGTTTCCAGTTCCACCTCCCAACCCAAAACGCACACGACACCGCGATGATGATCCCGCCTGGCAGCACCGGTCGCGGCGGATGATGAACGTCTTCGTCGAACGGCGAACCGGGAATGAAATAATAGAACCGCACTTGATTCGCGACCGTGTATTACCGTGCTCTCGCACTGTGTGTTTGTGTGTGCTTTTTTGTTGTCGTTGCTGATACCAGTTCGCACTCTTTCGCGTACAACCAATTGCTGCTAACCGGCCGGGCCCCGCCGAAGAACGGATAGATGGCCGGATAAGCCTTGGCTGGGATTAGTTTAACAAGCCCAGGCCCCATTGGCCCGGTTCGCAATCATAAATTCATGCCCTTTTCCCTGTCCCCGTCCAAGGGCATCCCAAATGGGGGGACACATCACCTGCCCACACACACACACCGAAAATGAAATTAATCGTGGCGAAGTGGTTCGTGTTTGCGTGTGGTTGTGAACTTTTTGGCGTATTTTCTCCGCTCCGTGGAGGAGAGACCGAAAATGGTGGCCGGTGGACAAGGCTCCTAAATCCCAACAATGGCCATTAATATGTGTTTTTTTTCTGCATCGCTTTCTGATCGCTTTCACCTTTACCATCGTAAAACCCTCCGAATTGGGTGTATTGGTGTGCTCAGTTAGAAACATTTCGATGCTCCACGAAGCGATGGAACCATGTTCTGTCCGCAAGTCTAATTGCTAGCGGAAGAGTCTTCCCAAACCGAAAGCCCCACGAAACACGCTCCCAGTGGCGTGTGTCTCAATGGTCCTATTTACGAGGCACATTTGTCCAATTGTGCAACGCCGTGCTTCTTATCACAGCGCGGCGGGTTGGATAATCATTCCGAACCCGGCATGACCCACATCATGTCGGCATTAACGCGGCAGGCACGGGACGCGGGGCACGATCGGCGCTGCTAAACGAATGCAAAACATGGGCAAGTACACTCACACAATTTGCATGCCACACTCATAAATAAATAGCTGCGGAAGGGCAAACCGATTCGCGAAAACAGTCCTCCGAAACTAACTCGCTCACTGCTATTAACACACGCTGGTAAATCCGGTGGTAACTCACTCACGGTCACCCGATTCGGGAATGCTTTTTCCCCTTCAAATTGTTTGTCTCAGTGCCCAACACAAGCACAATCAAGTGCGCTCCTTTCCCATCCCCCAAAAAGGACACATCGATGGTTAATGGTTTAGTCGTTGCCTGTCGTTGCAGTTCCCTGTTCTGCTGTGGTGTTTGTGACGTTTCGACCAAAAAGCGCACCCGGTAGCGTTGCGTTGCAGGTGTGAAGGGAGCGTCCTCCGCCAGGAGGCTGCTTCACATCCTTCAGGATAGCCAGACGACAGACGCTTGCTCTCCCTCTCTCGGGAACTCGGAAAAATGAGTCGGAAAAGGGCACGTTTTTCTCTCGCGCGAAAATTCGGGAGTGCACCACGGGAAGGCCATGATCTCTCGCCCCGTTTCGCATGCACCCCGGTGTTCCGGTGCAACGACGAGGTCGTCGTCTTTTTATCGCACCCTTTCGCAAACGTAATCACTTTCACATCTAATGCCACACACTCTAAAGGGAGCTAATGAGGCTGGCTCGTGCTTCGACGAGCGTATGATCAGTTCCAATGGGAATACGAAAAGCAAGCGGAAGCATTTTCTTTTCGGAAATGAAAACATATGCGATAAGAAAACAATTTCTTCTACGTCATGCGAGGAAAGTGTTGTTTTTTTTTTAATTAAATTTTCCATTTTGGAAAATCAAGTCCCCGGTGATGATAACGCACGCGTTAATATGTTTCACACTTTCGCTTCGGCGTTGCCTGCTTGCGGTGGAAAGTGATCGTCGACGAGTGTCCTCCTTGTCATCTTACTCGCTCACCTGTTGCATCGGCACCAACAAAGCCTCAGCAGCCTTTCGTCACACTTTAATCCAATCGGTTAGGTGTCAGCCAGCAAAGGGGCGTGAAAAGGAATTTAAATCGCCACCAACGTCAACGCTTCGAGAGAGAGAGAGAGAGAGAGAGAGAGATATCGGTTGAGGACCTGCCCATCCGTTTAATACGATACGTCTTGCGTGGATTAGTTCATCTAGCAGAGATCGCGTAATTTTAGCGCTGGAAAATGAAAACAAGCGCGATCGCGTCGCAAGCAAAGATTTATAGCGCATTATTGTATTAGAAAGGGGGGAAAATAATCAAAAATTGCTTCACGAAAATGTTTCTTCCACCCCGTCAAGGCTGCTCGCGTGGAAATCAGTAAATCAAACAATTACGCGTGCAAAACAAACACCACCGGCTGCAAAGGAAACAGCCACTGCATTGAATACTGCGCTCAGAGAAAGAAAAACTCCAAGGAAATGGAAGCCGATTTTCTAAAATAGTAATTAAATCCATCCTCCCCGAAAGCCGAATGTGGCGCAGCAGCAGCTTCTCCGCAGCCTTTGTATGCAATCGCACACAACGCGCGGCGTGAAAGTTGCCCAAAAAAACCGTTTCGGGTTTCTTGTTCAACCGCGCGTGTACGCTCGGTCCGGGTGTGTTTTTCTACCCACTTTCGTCATCTACCGGGTGTCACACGCGCTGGTGGTTAAATTAATCGAAAACGAAATGCATCTAAGCGAAGGAGCAGCAACAGCAGCGTGGCGTGAGTACTCTCGCCCCCCAGGGGCGTCATGCTGTGGGCCTGCAATGGCCGTGAGGATGCGCCGTCAGCAGCAGCAGCAGCAGTTAACAAGCATGAAGCCGAGAGGTTGGGAAGTAAAGTAACACTATTTGCAAACGCTTACGTGAAACGTTGCCTTTCGTGAGTCCGAAATTTCAATCCGGCATGAAAGCAATCAGAGGGGGGCCTTTTACAAGTCGCTGCCTACATTACGGTTTGATGCGACAGGTGAGCGATCGCATCAGCGCGTTCAATCTAACCTCACCGCACGGAGGGGGCGCAGTTTCGACACTCACGCGGTCACACAGCGCATCTTCGCGTCGTTTATCACGTCGCAAGCAGCGATAAAACGCATCACGAACGTCACCCGTTGCGTTAGGTAAGGCACGCTGGAAGAGTTGAATATGGATGCGCGTTCCGACCGAAAACAATCGGCAAATCACTTTCACATCTAATGCCACACACTCTAAAGGGAGCTAATGAGGCTGGCTCGTGCTTCGACGAGCGTATGATCAGTTGCAATGGGAATACGAAAAGCAGGCGGAAGCATTTTCTTTTCGGAAATGAAAAAGTATGCGATAAGAAAACAATTTCTTCTACGTCAAGCGAGGAAAGTGTTGTTTTAGAGAGAGAGAGAGAGAGAGAGAGAGATATCGGTTGAGGACCTGCCCATCCGTTTAATACGATACGTCTTGCGTGGATTAGTTCATCTAGCAGAGATCGCGTAATTTTAGCGCTGGAAAATGAAAACAAGCGCGATCGCGTCGCAAGCAAAGATTTATAGCGCATTATTGTATTAGAAAGGTCGAAGCACGAGCCAGCCTCATTAGCTCCCTTTAGAGTGTGTGGCATTAGATGTGAAAGTGATTTGCCGATTGTTTTCGGTCGGAACGCGCATCCATATTCAACTCTTCCAGCGTGCCTTACCTAACGCAACGGGTGACGTTCGTGATGCGTTTTATCGCTGCTTGCGACGTGATAAACGACGCGAAGATGCGCTGTGTGACCGCGTGAGTGTCGAAACTGCGCCCCCTCCGTGCGGTGAGGTTAGATTGAACGCGCTGATGCGATCGCTCACCTGTCGCATCAAACCGTAATGTAGGCAGCGACTTGTAAAAGGCCCCCCTCTGATTGCTTTCATGCCGGATTGAAATTTCGGACTCACGAAAGGCAACGTTTCACGTAAGCGTTTGCAAATAGTGTTACTTTACTTCCCAACCTCTCGGCTTCATGCTTGTTAACTGCTGCTGCTGCTGCTGACGGCGCATCCTCACGGCCATTGCAGGCCCACAGCATGACGCCCCTGGGGGGCGAGAGTACTCACGCCACGCTGCTGTTGCTGCTCCTTCGCTTAGATGCATTTCGTTTTCGATTAATTTAACCACCAGCGCGTGTGACACCCGGTAGATGACGAAAGTGGGTAGAAAAACACACCCGGACCGAGCGTACACGCGCGGTTGAACAAGAAACCCGAAACGGTTTTTTTGGGCAACTTTCACGCCGCGCGTTGTGTGCGATTGCATACAAAGGCTGCGGAGAAGCTGCTGCTGCGCCACATTCGGCTTTCGGGGAGGATGGATTTAATTACTATTTTAGAAAATCGGCTTCCATTTCCTTGGAGTTTTTCTTTCTCTGAGCGCAGTATTCAATGCAGTGGCTGTTTCCTTTGCAGCCGGTGGTGTTTGTTTTGCACGCGTAATTGTTTGATTTACTGATTTCCACGCGAGCGAACTGATCATACGCTCGTCGAAGCACGAGCCAGCCTCATTAGCTCCCTTTAGAGTGTGTGGCATTAGATGTGAAAGTGATTTGCCGATTGTTTTCGGTCGGAACGCGCATCCATATTCAACTCTTCCAGCGTGCCTTACCTAACGCAACGGGTGACGTTCGTGATGCGTTTTATCGCTGCTTGCGACGTGATAAACGACGCGAAGATGCGCTGTGTGACCGCGTGAGTGTCGAAACTGCGCCCCCTCCGTGCGGTGAGGTTAGATTGAACGCGCTGATGCGATCGCTCACCTGTCGCATCAAACCGTAATGTAGGCAGCGACTTGTAAAAGGCCCCCCTCTGATTGCTTTCATGCCGGATTGAAATTTCGGACTCACGAAAGGCAACGTTTCACGTAAGCGTTTGCAAATAGTGTTACTTTACTTCCCAACCTCTCGCGAAGCGTTGACGTTGGTGGCGATTTAAATTCCTTTTCACGCCCCTTTGCTGGCTGACACCTAACCGATTGGATTAAAGTGTAACGAAAGGCTGGGGAGGCTTTATTCGAGCCGATGCAACAGGTGAGCGAGTAAGATGACAAGGAGGACGATCACTTTCCACCGCAAGCAGGCAACGCGAAGCCCATTTGTTTGGCCGAAGCGAAAGTGTGAAACATATTAGCGCGTGCGTTATCATCACCGGGGACTTGATTTTCCAAAATGGAAAATTTAATTTAAAAAAAAAACAACACTTTCCTCGCTTGACGTAGAAGAAATTGTTTTCTTATCGCATACTTTTTCATTTCCGAAAAGAAAATGCTTCCGCCTGCTTTTCGTATTCCCATTGCAACTGATCATACGCTCGTCGAAGCACGAGCCAGCCTCATTAGCTCCCTTTAGAGTGTGTGGCATTAGATGTGAAAGTGATTTTTTTTTCCCCCCCCCCCCCCCACACGTAAGCGACGAGGAAAACAATTGGTTTTTGCTTATCCACTCATTACAGTGCTGTGGAAAGGCAAATATCGATCACGCCAGCTGTAATGTGTGGTGGAAAATATCGCTCGGAACGAGTGAAACAAGCGAACAAATGATTTTCAAGCAACAACCAACAGCACAAAAAATAGTGAAAAAACGATAGCAACATTAATGCGGTTATTTATTGAATTTCACTCCACTTTTTGCTCATCGTCCACCGACGGTGGTGGAAGAATTGAGTTTTCACTTATTCTGATCCATTGAAATTACCCCTTCCGATCGATAGCTTTTAAACGATTACCCACACCCATGGGGGGCGATCATTATGGTTGGGCGTTGCTTGGGCTGTTGGCACGGACAATAATTACAAGACACAATCGATATTACAACCATTTATCAAATGTATTTTCCACTCCTCCCACTATCGTCGGGATCACCGCGGGCAAGAACGGGCGAATTAAAACATAATATGGTTGGCTTTTCACGCGTTTTTTTCCCCTGCTGGAAAATTGCTGCACAAATACGATTGATGAATTGATTTTATTAAATCATTTTTTTTTTGCCAAAAACGAGAGTGCGTGAAACACAATAAAACATTTGCCACGCTCACCCTACTTTCGGAGGGCTTTAAACATAGGGCTATGAAAGGGCTATGAAATAATAAATAAAATGATTATTTTAATTAAATGACGGTTTTAAATGCATGCACGGATTGTCCGGGCAGTGGTAACAGTGAATAAAATCTGTGCATGGTGAGGTCGGCAGGATGATCGTGGAAAACCGTTCAATTTTTGGCTTTTTGGCTTTTGGTGCGGGGTTGTGGGTTAAATGCGCCCGTGTTTTTTGTTTGGTTTGGTGTTTGTTTGGATCAAAATTTGTCGTTGTCGTGGTCGCGATGTGTGCGGTGATAAAGGAACCTCACCGATACGTTCGCTTTTATGACGCTTTAAAGGGCACGGTTTAGCTCTAATTTATGGTGAAGCCATTTTCGTTCGACTGCGTTTCTCATCACGACGTCCTAATTATTATGTTAAAACAGTTTATCGCACACCAAACAATCTACACCGGCCGCGATCGTTCTCCTTGGGTGCGTACCTTCGCCAGAGCGAGTGGGCCATTTTTGTCATTGAGTTTCTATTGGCTTTATTTCCTCCTCCAATTGTTTTACGACGGTGTACGGTTGGGGCTGGTGGATCGCGGTTGGGTTTGATTCGCCGCTGTAAAAGTTTGTGAGCATGAAATCGGTTTTACGACCCCCCCCGAATGCGTTGCAGCTGCTGGTAGGTTTTTTTTTGGGTGGGGGGGATGGCGGAGGGTGGTTGTCGGTGAGGTGGAGAGAAGGTTTATCTAACGCTCTGCTCTAGCGTGCGTCGGATTGGGATGCAATATTGCGGTGCAGCGGACAAACATGAGTGCAATAAAATACAATTTCAAGGATGGTTATCCGTCGATCGCTGCTGTGACGAGAAGGAGGAGGAGAACGAGAAGAAGAAGTGGTAAAAAACTCAAAAATAACCTCACCACACACACCGATAGCAGGAAAGGCAAACCGCCCGCTGCGATACAATGTAATAAACGAGATCGCATACATAACACGATCGCGATCGTGTTGTGAAATGGATCTCTTGTATAATTTAACCACTTTTTTGCTCGCTTTCTACCCTCGATTCAACACTAAACACAACCTGCAGCGAGCTGCCCCGCGGCGAGGTCGATCAAAATGTTGTACTTGTTTTGATCGATCGTCGTCGATCGTTTGATCGCTGTTTACGTTAGCGAGAACGCGTAAGTGCAACCAGATCGATGAGAATGGAGAAGAGTTATTTGTTTTTCAGTTAGGAAATTCGTAGTTTAGCAAGTTCTCCGTACCAGAGCGGGATCTAATAAATAAAAAAAAACATTACTATGAATAAAACTCTTTAAGCAGTGATATTTTTGTTATCATTTGATCGAGTAATAAATAGCAAAAGAGGAAGCACCATTTTAAGAAGGAAATTGATTGACGAACCAAAGCAGATTAAGAAGAATCGTGGCAGGCAAACACGAAGAAAGCGTACATGATGGGCGTACATAAAATCACGGTACCGTGAGATAAATCACCCGACGGAGAAAACCCGCAGCCGGAGAACGAGAGATAGACAAGAAAGAAGCAGAGAGCGAACCGAATGGGAGGCGGCCAAGAATGAAATGTTTCGATTACTTGGCACTATTATTGAAATGTATTTAAATACAAAGCGTACACAAACCACGCATTAGGCTCCCGCGGTCTCTCTCTCACACAGTTGCTTTCACCCTTCACCTCTGGGTCCTTTATCCAGCGAATTAAAACCCTCAGAATTCATCACACCAACACACACACACGAGCTGCTCACCCGCGGTAACCCGAAAAAGCACTCGATTAAGCGCGTAAATGTACTTCAAACGGTTGCGTCTCGCTATGACGGTAGGAATTAATAATAGAATCTTGAGCCTCCTTCCACCCGGCACCCGGTGTCTCTAGCTCCCTCCTCCCTCCCTCCCCGCGCAAGTGCGCCCAGCCGATCGGAGAAGACATGTTGTAGCAGCCGCGCGGCTAAGCACTCAGCGATGATTTAAGATTATTGTTATTATTGGCTCCCGGTAAGCGAATCTCGCCGGTCTCTCCCTTCTATAGGGGGAAGAAAGCAACGGGGCAAGGAAGAATGCGGCGGGGAGCGATTTATCTCCCGCGTGCGCATTCCACTCCAGCCACCGTTCCGTCCGATGAGCGGGTCCGAATTTAAAACAATATTCGGCGCTTCAGCACGCACAATACACGGTTCGGGGCCCCGTTGGCTGGTTTTTGGTGGTGTGCGGTGTAATTCCTCATGTGCAGCGTCGTCGTGTGCATCGTGCGCCACTTGAGAAAATGTGGCGTACAGATGTGTGCCCCCGGGCGGGTTTCTTTTTCGGCCCGTTGGGGTATTATTCCGCTCGCGTTTTAATGGGAATTATTCAATTAAACATCATCATGAAGGCAATGGTTGGCGGTTTGCGCGCTACTGTTTCCGGGCGGGCAGTTAGGGCTAGGGAGTGGCGTATCGCATGTGCGACGCAGCAGTAGTGGCAGCATGGGGGACATGGCTTTTGTGGGACAAATAATTTGGAGCTTGTGAGCGTGTGACCTTCAAGATTGGTTGTGCGAAGATGCGGGAGTGGAGTGGGAAGTTTTTTTTTGTTATGGGAAGGCATTATTCAAAGTGATTTAGTGCAATCTAAACAAATATTATGATTATATTGCTAACCATCCGTATGTCGTTGCAGAATTGAGAAGATTAGTCTAGATATTTATTTTTTTATCGCAAGAAATCGTTAGTTAAAATCCTGATTATCTGATCTGATTGCATCGCCAATATATTATATTGAGCCATATATTATATTGGCCATATATTGAGTCGACTATTATGTCCTTATGTGGCTACGAAGTAGCAGGATGCATTTTCAGATTGATAGCTTATGAGAATTAACATATTTTGAATAATGTTCAACAATACGAATTGATGAAAAAAAGAAAAAATGAAACAAATTAAGAATTCATGCTTCCATTCGGTTACTTAAGACGTTGGGAAGCAAGTAGAGTATACAACAAAACAAGAAAGCTGAATTAATAAATCAAAGGAATTGGATCCGATCCGAAATAGTTTAAAGATGTCTAGATTTTCCTTTTCTTCTTGTAATATTATCATAAAAGCATAGTTTAATTCTATGTCTGATTAATTATTCATAGTTTCTCTTGAATCTATCTCACTTCCTGGTTTTTTGAAATATCCCTTCAACGTAATATAAATGTTAAAAAAATTGACTAACCGATTAGTAACATTTGCTATCGAGTACTTTTTTATTGATAAAATTATCATGAAATCATGGCCTCATTCTCAAGTCTGACTAAATACTTAGAATTTCTATTGATTTTTTCTCACTTCTCAGTTTTCAAACTATCCCTGTAAAATTATACAAATTATCTATAAGATAGAATGGATTAATAATATTTTCTAGGCATGGTGCATTTGCTATAGCAGGAGTGAAAACAATAATGTATATTAGTTGACTTGTGAGTTATAAGATTATCTAAAAAGCTTATCTAAGCTTTTATAGCTACGTACCAAACGAACAAAATACGTTTAAATTTTGTCTCATTTTGTGTACAACTTTTCATTTCATTTTTGTAACGTTATTGACACTGTTCAGACGCTTTTTTATAGAGTTGTTTTGTAAAAAAGTATCAGAGTAATGTTGTTGTCGAAAGACCCAAAACCAAATGCAAAACCATTTGAGAGATTCATTTCGAAGCTCACAAAACGAAACTTACACTGAAAAGGCGCGTTCAGCGATTCTCCGCCCCAACAAGGAGTAGGTATTCCCAAATTGCTGAGTAAGTTCGCTTCCGTTCTTCCTTTGCCTCGTTCTGCTCATTATCCTTCCCCAGGACACGGCAAGGGCGACTCCCCGAGAGACACTTGGGAAGCGTAATTTTAAAAGTTCGTTTATTTTGCGCTTAAATAGTATCCCCCCTTCTTCCACCCAGAATCCCACGGTGAAGGTGGAGAAAGATCAAACCCTCTAAGCGAACGGCCGAACACGCTCCACCCTCACGGATTCCCGCCCGATTGTTAGTACGTACTTCAGCACATTACGTTTTATTTTATTCCGCGTTTTATGACGCAACCGCCCGGTTCCGGCCGACGGAGGACACACGCCCCCACGCTCCCCATCGCCCTTAAGGGATCGTTTATGCGGCAGCCGGCATGTTACCGGGCGCGCTCTCTCGCTCCCGGCTTCTGGTGTCGTTCGCTGGCGTCGTCTGCAGCGACACGGCGCTGTGTCATACGGCGCACATTGTCAAGTACTTACGGCCAAGTGACTACGCGACCCGCGCAGCCCGCCTCACACCACACCGATCGTCCTCGGACACACGGAGGAGGAATTGTACATGGGAAAAAGGGTACAGCATAATAAACTCGACCCGGACGGAGCGAGCGTGGCAGTAAGTTCGCTTTCCCCTGGTGACCGAGACCGGGCAGGGATGTTTCGAAGCTGTCGACGGCTACGCATATAATAAAATCGAAATAAATGATACAACGATTATTACACGCGGTCCGGGGCCGGCGAGGGGCTTTATTGCAATGAGGAAAAAATGAAGCGGTCGAGCCCCTCACAGACGCGGCCAAGTATGACTTTATTTGGAGCGCCGGCGTGCAACAATCGGTCCATAAAGAAATCATTTCGCCAATGGGCGAAGGAGACGTTTATCGCTTTTTTCTGGTGTTGATAGATGTGTATTTGTTATGTGAACAGGTGTGTGTAATTGTGGATTTTTTATATAGTCAAGTAGATGTTTTTTTTAGAACGCATAACCTTATCTTCTTCACTCGGAAAGACAAAAAGGGTGCTCTGAAACCCCTCTAGGAGATCATCGATAAATAGAACCGGATACGAATTTTAGTAAACTTATTCCGGTCATGACAAGATCCTTCGAAACGAAAGGATCCATCGGCCCCGTCAGAATGGATCATAAACGAAACTACACTCCCGCACAAGCTAGACTAGTAATAGACACCACCGTGCTGCAGCACTACAGGATTTGCCAGAGTCAATCTCTATCACATACTCCTCCGGAACTCAATTGCGGCAGGCTGGCTGGCTGGCCGTCGGAATCAAAATCCCGTCATCGTTTGGTGGCTGCTTCTTATTCCGCCCATACACAGACAACCTCGATTATGTTCCTAGCGCCACGTGTAAACGCTGGCCCACTGGTAGGCAGGCATCAACGACCAAACCCCGGCAAAGCACGGATCGGTTTGAGTGGTTCATTTCGTCATAAACAAGCATAAATAACCACATCGCGTAGGCACCGTAAAATCCCGGTGGCCGCCGCGCTTTTCCTCCTCGGGCTAAGCTAATAAGGTGTCGTTCCCGGTTTACTAACTTAAGCGTTCGCTTTTTTTTTCTTCTTCCTGCGTCTTCCGTTGTTTTGCGCCCGCAAGTGAGAAGACGAACGTGAAGCAATTGCTCGCGCTCTCACCTCTCACTCGGGCTCTTTATTGGCTTATTTTTATTCCCGCTTCGCCGTTCGCCCGTTCCGGAGTTTGCTGTCTTACGAAAGCGTCCACAGGACGAGGACTCTTCGTAGACACTTGCCCATCATTTCCTCCCATGATCATCAT
>KZ068326.1:39957-62186 GCA_002091845.1 Anopheles cracens | reverse complement strand
TATACAATAATACCTCTCAACTGTAAAAGAATGTATCGGTATGTGAATAAATTCAAAAAATCAAATTATAATTCTTTAGGTTAATAGTTTAGTGGAAAATAATAGTAAAAGAACACGTTTTTCCTTTTAAACAGTCCTTATACCTTCCTTACGATAACTGAAACAATTAAACTGGAACAGAGAAAAAACCATTCAATTTGCTTTATTTCTCTCCCGACCTGTACCCATGTTCATTCCGTACGTCCTGCTTCATTCAATCGTATGCGCATTGTTATTTTTCGCTCAAATCATCTACCACACCTACCAGCTTCAATGCGATCCCACGCCTGGCACGTGCCCGAACGAACGCACCGAGGTAAAGATATAATGATTTGAAAATAAATGTAATCCAAATCACACTTATTGGAAAATAAATAAGCTTTTTATCGCGTGTTCGCCCTTAGTGCGCGCGCGCGCGCGGGAGGCAGAGCGAAACTGCATCGGGTGTGCACTGGGCGGGGAGGACCTGCAGATCGAACCAAGAAGTTGATCGATGGTTTCGCCCGGTTCGGTGGCTTTCAGTTCTTGTGGCCTATGGAAGCCTGCCGCCCGGTGAAGGCGTCGCCATAAGTACGGCAAGTATTGCGTTTAGGCTGCGCGATGTTTGTACGATTGCGGATAAACGCGAGTGAAATCGCGATGGGAAATGATTGCAGTTTTTTTGTTGTTGTTGTGTTGTTGTTTCCACCCAACGGCACCCAACGCCCGCACGCGAGCCTCGGCGTTGGAATTTGATTTTTGCTTTTCTTCGATCGGGCGCGCGTGCACGATCGTGGTGAGGGAGGCGGGTGGTGGGAGGGGTGGGGTTCGCTCATGAGGGCCCATAAATCAGGCGCTTTCAGGCCGCATTTTCGCCGGTGCGCCGATGGTGCGAAACATATGTACGGGGCTATGCTTAGTCCGGCGCTGGCCGAACCGTACGCAAATGGATGCCCGGTGCTGGATGCGATTATGGAATTTAGTTGTCTCGCCGATGCCGGCGTTGCGCTGCACCGATCGATGAGACCGTGATTAATCGAAACCGGGCCGGTGGCCGGTAACAAATGGTTCTCGCATGCGAAAGGGTGTGCATGTCGCTGGGAAATCCGATGTTGCAACAATCTTTCACGAGCCCGCTAATGGCATGGGTGCGGATGCAAGGGATTCGTGCAATTATGGACGGAGCTGTAAATAACGATGCGTAGGTGGTACGTTTAGCGAGTGTCGGTTTTATTGTTATTGTTTTTATTCGACAACTAGGCTGATGTTAATCATCAAGCTTTTGTTTTATTTTTGGTACAGTGGCGTGTAGATACTGTCAAAAATGTTATTTGCTTCAGAAGGACATAGTATGCCTAGGCAATATACCCTGAACCAAAGTCTTAAGATAACGATTCTGTTACTATGATTAAAATAGTTATGTGCCAAATTGGTTATGTTTATTTGAAAAGTTATGTAATTATATAGCACATCGTATTTGTAAAATGTAATCATTTTAAACTTAAAAAAATCTCAAGGCAACACCACATTATTTGTTTGTATTTGTATGTATATTATTTGCAATGATAACTTTTGATGTTCATGAAAACATACGTAACCAATGTGCTTCATAGTAATAGTAATTGGTTATACATTAAACAACTGGTCTCAAACGTTCAAAAACAAATGAACTCTGAACAAAAATCAATAATCAAAATGAAAAAGTATTTCTGAAACATACATAAAAAAGAAAAAAAAATCATAAAATTATAAAAAATATATAAAATGAATTTGCATTGGACTAAAGGATATGATGATGATGAAAGTCCCATTTTCCTTCAATAAAAGGTAAAATAAATGCTATTTATTTAATAATTACTACGATATTCATTCAACATTCATGTTCAACTCCGGGGTTGGTAGATCGCGATCATCGCCGAAAGGGATCACCTCCCCGCAAAAGGAAACGGTCTTCGCGTGAGGATGCGGCTGGGCTCACACTCCAGTCCCGGTCAGCCCGGGTGGACCCGATAATTACAGTTTGCGGTTTCGCTTTCGCTATTTATTGCCGGGGCCGTGATGGATAATCTTCGCACGGTGCGAAGAAAACCACCGGTTCAGGTTCAGGTGGTTTTGAGCGACCCAAAGGTGGGAAAACAGCGATGACAAATGTCCCCTAAAAAGTGTTATCGCTGGCGATCAGCACGCAGCGCAGGCTTTCGCACGGTTTGCGCCGGGCAGAGCTTGAGGATTTTAAGCACTACTCCACACCGACTATTAGCGGGGGTCACCGGGGACATCAAATTGTTCGTAAATGAATAGAGCAATCGGCAGTACTCACATATACTCCGGCAACAGGCAACGCTCTGATCTTTATGCCGGGCTCGGTTTGAACTTTCTCACGGCGTGACTCTCGGCCTCTGTTCGAACGCACCGGCATAGCAGCGATCCTATGCAAATACTACGCTACGGAGCAGCGTTTTTCTTTATCGCCTATCGGTATCTTTCAACGGGTGCGCGCGCTGCTCTGTCCTCCCGCCGGGGTTATCGAATTGGCCGCGTGATATATGGGTATGTACTCATATAGCCTCCAAAATCCGGCCCAGCGAAGACTTGCGGGCAGGGGGTTATCGACGTCCCGGGGTCCGGGGCGAGACGGTTGATCATTAATTATGCGCGTTTGTTGTTTTATTTTCAGCTCCCCTTCCCGGTTAACGACACACGGGAGCGAACGCATGAAACAATAACGACGACAATAATTTGTTATCAACCCCCGAACCCGTTGCGTCGGCCAAGGTGTCGACCGCGGTTCATTAGCTGCGACCGTTAGCTCTCTCCTCCACGGCGGTTGTTAATTTCCCAGCGCAGCGATAGCAAAACATAAACTGCGTCGCGCATCCCGCGTGTGTGAGATAATGCGAGGGGGGCTGGATAGATTGGGGGCCCCATTCTGGTCTTCTTTCTTTCCTGAACGGCGGCTGGAATGTGTCCTTGATTGGGAGCGACCGTCCGTGTTGATAGGCTGTATTACAAGTATTTTGATACGTGATGACGTTTAATGTGTGTCAATCATATTCATCAAGTCGGAGCAGGAGCTAGGAGCTGAGCTGGCGGAGACAAACTTCAATCGTGGAGAACCGATAGAACAAATCGCCGATGAAAAACGATCCTCGTTAGCGTTTAAATTGTGCTTAACAGTTGCTAATAAGTTACGTTAATTGACTGGCAAAGTGTTCCCGCTCCGTCATTCGACCGGAGTGTTCTGTTGTCCGTGGTTATAAACGCATATGAACAAAACAAGCATCTTAATACGGTCGATTTGGGCTAATTATAGAATGCTTAATGAACGCGGAATGTTTAATTGTTGTGGTTAATTACGACAAGACACAGACAGTGGGTGCGTTTCTGACAAGAACAGCTTGCGCATCGTAAGCTTCTTGGGGACCCTTACCGGTTGGGGTTAATTTACCCATATGTCGCGATTAATTCGCCGTCGATTGCGCGGTTCGCCCGATAGGTTCGCCCTTGTGGAAGCGAAGGTGCAAATGCGGCTCGCTGCAGTTCAAATGAGGCCGACATTCCGCCGACGGCGATGGCGTGCGGCGCTTCGGCTCATGACGAAAAAGACCCATGATCGTTATTTGCATAAAAGGTCCTCGAATGTGTACGGCTGGACGTGTCCGTTGGTGCACGAGGTGTGCAAAAAGAGCACCCACATGGGGCTGCATTCACACATCCACACGCGCATACGTCGGTGCCTGCCAATATCCGCCGGCGCGTTGTCCCCGAACCGGAAACGACCGAAAGGCTGGCGGGGCTTCGGGCTTAAAGATTAATCGACGAATGCCATAATCCACCGTGAAGAGAGTGACCGGCTTTCGCTAATGAACGCCGACACGAAAATTAAGACGTAACGACGAATGAGGAACGCGCGATGGAATTCCGAGCCCGAGCGCAATCAAATCGATTAATCTTTCGAATTTCAATTATTTTTAATGAACTTCAAAAAATTGCCATCCCCGTACCGTTGAGGCTCATGTATCGCATTTCACGGCTCCGAACGGCAACGTCCCAGCGACGAAGTCATGCGGTGTGGCGAGATTTTCACGCATGCAGTCCGTGGTCTTATCAGGAAGGAATGTCGGAGTGTGTGTGTGGCAGGAGAGCCCTCCGGGCGGGTGGGATAAGCCCGGACAGTTTTAATCATTGCTAATTTATTGCCCACACTTAATTCGAAACAGTTGTCCAAATATTGATTACAAAATCGCCCGGTCGGCTTTTTGCGCGAGCACATAAAGGCATAAATGAAGATTCATGCCCCGGGAACTCATGATCTTCGATGTAAATAAGCGTCTATTGTCGTCGGCGGGTTCAGGTTCAGGACGGACTTCAACACGCATTCTCCTTTAATTGTCAGGCCACTTGCAACATTCGCCGCAGACATCGGCAGTCGGTTTGCTATTATTCTGCGCCCTTGATATGCCTCCTATCGGTTGTCGAACGCTTCTACGTACGTTTCACGCGGCAAAATCGACGTAATCAAAGAACTATCAAACAGAATTAACATAAAATAAAACATGCACCCAGAGAGTTCCGAGCGCCTGTCGGGGCTTCTGGTTTGCCGGCCAACTATCGCACAGCCGTACCGTGCGTTGTCAGTTGCGTTATCCGAAACAGAAGTGCTTGTTCGCACGCCACACGGCGCACCGTTTGTCCACCGGAGGGTCCGAGCATCCAGCGCCGGTTGTAACAAGCTGCTGCTGCGGCTGCTGGTGCCGGCTAGACGATGCGATAGTGCACCGGTGCTACCGGTGGCTGGAGCCACCTGTGGTTCTGTGGTATGCGCCGTTGGGATGCTGCGCTGGGAGGTACCGGCCGGGAGGCGGTTTCGATCCGGTTCCGGAGACCGGCAGTTGCCGGTGTTGTTAACAGGTTTTGTCGGTCGATCCTATGAGTTTGGCTGACGGCAGCAAGTCGACGTCGGTGAACTTGTTGCTGGTGGAAGAGACATGGACGAGGCCGTGAGTTTTTGGTTACAGATGCATAAAGTAAGAGCAGTTTGAATAGGGGAGAACGGGGCAGGGCTTATTGCTTGTGTTGGAGGGTTTGTTAATATTGAAGTTAGATTTGATGTTTATTTATTGACGTTTTCTTCAATATGTCGTATGTTGTCTTGGCGTCGTTCAACATAAACTTTTTTAACTTTTTTAAACTTTAAAACTATATACTCCGGGGTTGGTAGATCGCGATCATCGCCGAAAGGGATCACCTCCCCGCAAAAGGAAACGGTCTTCGCGTGAGGATGCGGCTGGGCTCACACTCCAGTCCCGGTCAGCCCGGGTGGACCCGATAATTACAGTTTGCGGTTTCGCTTTCGCTATTTATTGCCGGGGCCGTGATGGATAATCCTCGCACGGTGCGAAGAACCACCGGTTCAGGTTCAGGTGGTTTTGAGCGACCCAAAGGTGGGAAAACAGCGATGACAAATGTCCCCTAAAAAGTGTTATCGCTGGCGATCAGCACGCAGCGCAGGCTTTCGCACGGTTTGCGCCGGGCAGAGCTTGAGGATTTTAAGCACTACTCCACACCGACTATTAGCGGGGGTCACCGGGGACATCAAATTGTTCGTAAATGAATAGAGCAATCGGCAGTACTCACATATACTCCGGCAACAGGCAACGCTCTGATCTTTATGCCGGGCTCGGTTTGAACTTTCTCACGGCGTGACTCTCGGCCTCTGTTCGAACGCACCGGCATAGCAGCGATCCTATGCAAATACTACGCTACGGAGCAGCGTTTTTCTTTATCGCCTATCGGTATCTTTCAACGGGTGCGCGCGCTGCTCTGTCCTCCCGCCGGGGTTATCGAATTGGCCGCGTGATATATGGGTATGTACTCATATAGCCTCCAAAATCCGGCCCAGCGAAGACTTGCGGGCAGGGGGTTATCGACGTCCCGGGGTCCGGGGCGAGACGGTTGATCATTAATTATGCGCGTTTGTTGTTTTATTTTCAGCTCCCCTTCCCGGTTAACGACACACGGGAGCGAACGCATGAAACAATAACGACGACAATAATTTGTTATCAACCCCCGAACCCGTTGCGTCGGCCAAGGTGTCGACCGCGGTTCATTAGCTGCGACCGTTAGCTCTCTCCTCCACGGCGGTTGTTAATTTCCCAGCGCAGCGATAGCAAAACATAAACTGCGTCGCGCATCTCGCGTGTGTAAGATAATGCGAGGGGGGCTGGATAGATTGGGGGCCCCATTCTGGTCTTCTTTCTTTCCTGTACGGCGGCTGGAATGTGTCCTTGATTGGGAGTGACCGTCCGTGTTGATAGGCTGTATTACAAGTATTTTGATACGTGATGACGTTTAATTTGTGTCAATCATATTCATCACGTCGGCAGGAGCTAGGAGCTGAGCTGGCGGAGACAAACTTCAATCGTGGAGAACCGATAGAACAAATCGCCGATGAAAAACGATCCTCGTTAGCGTTTAAATTGTGCTTAACAGTTGCTAATAAGTTACGTTAATTGACTGGCAAAGTGTTCCCGCTCCGTCATTCGACCGGAGTGTTCTGTTGTCCGTGGTTATAAACGCATATGAACAAAACAAGCATCTTAATACGGTCGATTTAGGCTAATTATAGAATGCTTAATGAACGCGGAATGTTTAATTGTTGTGGTTAATTACGACAAGACACAGACAGTGGGTGCGTTTCTGACAAGAACAACTTGTGCATCGTAAGCTTCTTGGGGACCCTTACCGGTCGGGGTTAATTTACCCATATGTCGCGATTAATTCGCCGTCGATTGCGCGGTTCGCCCGATAGGTTCGCCCTTGTAGAAGCGAAGGTGCAAATGCGGCTCGCTGCAGTTCAAATGAGGCCGACATTCCGCCGACGGCGATGGCGTGCGGCGCTTCGGCTCATGACGAAAAAGACCCATGATCGTTATTTGCATAAAAGGTCCTCGAATGTGTACGGCTGGACGTGTCCGTTGGTGCACGAGGTGTGCAAAAAGAGCACCCACTTGGGGCTGCATTCACACATCCACACGCGCATACGTCGGTGCCTGCCAATATCCGCCGGCGCGTTGTCCCCGAACCGGAAACGACCGAAAGGCTGGCGGGGCTTCGGGCTTAAAGATTAATCGACGAATGCCATAATCCACCGTGAAGAGAGTGACCGGCTTTCGCTAATGAACGCCGACACGAAAATTAAGACGTAACGACGAATGAGGAACGCGCGATGGAATTCCGAGCCCGAGCGCAATCAAATCGATTAATCTTTCGAATTTCAATTATTTTTAATGAACTTCAAAAAATTGCCATCCCCGTACCGTTGGGGCTTATGTATCGCATTTCACGGCTCCGAACGGCAACGTCCCAGCGACGAAGTCATGCGGTGTGGCGAGATTTTCACGCATGCAGTCCGTGGTCTTATCAGGAAGGAATGTCGGAGTGTGTGTGTGGCAGGAGAGCCCTCCGGGCGGGTGGGATAAGCCCGGACAGTTTTAATCATTGCTAATTTATTGCCCACACTTAATTCGAAACAGTTGTCCAAATATTGATTACAAAATCGCCCGGTCGGCTTTTTGTGCGAGCGCATAAAGGCATAAATGAAGATTCATGCCCCGGGAACTCATGATCTTCGATGTAAATAAGCGTCTATTGTCGTCGGCGGGTTCAGGTTCAGGACGGACTTCAACACGCATTCTCCTTTAATTGTCAGGCCACTTGCAACATTCGCCGCAGACATCGGCAGTCGGTTTGCTATTATTCTGCGCCCTTGATATGCCTCCTATCGGTTGTCGAACGCTTCTACGTACGTTTCACGCGGCAAAATCGACGTAATCAAAGAACTATCAAACAGAATTAACATAAAATAAAACATGCACCCAGAGAGTTCCGAGCGCCTGTCGGGGCTTCTGGTTTGCCGGCCAACTATCGCACAGCCGTACCGTGCGTTGTCAGTTGCGTTATCCGAAACAGAAGTGCTTGTTCGCACGCCACACGGCGCACCGTTTGTCCACCGGAGGGTCCGAGCATCCAGCGCCGGTTGTAACAAGCTGCTGCTGCGGCTGCTGGTGCCGGCTAGACGATGCGATAGTGCACCGGTGCTACCGGTGGCTGGAGCCACCTGTGGTTCTGTGGTATGCGCCGTTGGGATGCTGCGCTGGGAGGTACCGGCCGGGAGGCGGTTTCGATCCGGTTCCGGAGACCGGCAGTTGCCGGTGTTGTTAACAGGTTTTGTCGGTCGATCCTATGAGTTTGGCTGACGGCAGCAAGTCGACGTCGGTGAACTTGTTGCTGGTGGAAGAGACATGGACGAGGCCGTGAGTTTTTGGTTACAGATGCATAAAGTAAGAGCAGTTTGAATAGGGGAGAACGGGGCAGGGCTTATTGCTTGTGTTGGAGGGTTTGTTAATATTGAAGTTAAAGATCATGCTCTGCGTGATTTGATGTTTATTTATTGACGTTTTCTTCAATATGTCGTATGTTGTCTTGGCGTCGTTCAACATAAACTTTTTTAACTTTTGGGGCTGCATTCACACATCCACACGCGCATACGTCGGTGCCTGCCAATATCCGCCGGCGCGTTGTCCCCGAACCGGAAACGACCGAAAGGCTGGCGGGGCTTCGGGCTTAAAGATTAATCGACGAATGCCATAATCCACCGTGAAGAGAGTGACCGGCTTTCGCTAATGAACGCCGACACGAAAATTAAGACGTAACGACGAATGAGGAACGCGCGATGGAATTCCGAGCCCGAGCGCAATCAAATCGATTAATCTTTCGAATTTCAATTATTTTTAATGAACTTCAAAAAATTGCCATCCCCGTACCGTTGGGGCTTATGTATCGCATTTCACGGCTCCGAACGGCAACGTCCCAGCGACGAAGTCATGCGGTGTGGCGAGATTTTCACGCATGCAGTCCGTGGTCTTATCAGGAAGGAATGTCGGAGTGTGTGTGTGGCAGGAGAGCCCTCCGGGCGGGTGGGATAAGCCCGGACAGTTTTAATCATTGCTAATTTATTGCCCACACTTAATTCGAAACAGTTGTCCAAATATTGATTACAAAATCGCCCGGTCGGCTTTTTGTGCGAGCGCATAAAGGCATAAATGAAGATTCATGCCCCGGGAACTCATGATCTTCGATGTAAATAAGCGTCTATTGTCGTCGGCGGGTTCAGGTTCAGGACGGACTTCAACACGCATTCTCCTTTAATTGTCAGGCCACTTGCAACATTCGCCGCAGACATCGGCAGTCGGTTTGCTATTATTCTGCGCCCTTGATATGCCTCCTATCGGTTGTCGAACGCTTCTACGTACGTTTCACGCGGCAAAATCGACGTAATCAAAGAACTATCAAACAGAATTAACATAAAATAAAACATGCACCCAGAGAGTTCCGAGCGCCTGTCGGGGCTTCTGGTTTGCCGGCCAACTATCGCACAGCCGTACCGTGCGTTGTCAGTTGCGTTATCCGAAACAGAAGTGCTTGTTCGCACGCCACACGGCGCACCGTTTGTCCACCGGAGGGTCCGAGCATCCAGCGCCGGTTGTAACAAGCTGCTGCTGCGGCTGCTGGTGCCGGCTAGACGATGCGATAGTGCACCGGTGCTACCGGTGGCTGGAGCCACCTGTGGTTCTGTGGTATGCGCCGTTGGGATGCTGCGCTGGGAGGTACCGGCCGGGAGGCGGTTTCGATCCGGTTCCGGAGACCGGCAGTTGCCGGTGTTGTTAACAGGTTTTGTCGGTCGATCCTATGAGTTTGGCTGACGGCAGCAAGTCGACGTCGGTGAACTTGTTGCTGGTTATTGACGTTTTCTTCAATATGTCGTATGTTGTCTTGGCGTCGTTCAACATAAACTTTTTTAACTTTTTTAAACTTTAAAACTATATTAGGCAACTTAAAATTAATGGTCAGTTTACCACATTTTGATCTTTATCTATTTTGATCTATGTCTATAATTGTAAAAGCTTTTTTGTTCATTTACCATCTTTGTGATCATGGCTGTCATCTATAGCTGGATCTTGGAGCGAGGTGTCGCATGGTCTATGTTTATTACTACTATTATTATTATTATTATTAATCTCAAAAATGGCACCTACAAAGGTTTTGTACAGCTAACCAATAAGAGATATCCAAATGTAGCTATGAGGGAGACGGTGCAGATGATATTTTAGTACCGGCCCTGTCATTTGAAGACTTGTGAAGATTTGAAGAAACCATCCGGATCATCCGGATATCTGGATCAAGAGGGTAAGAAAGTTTATTACATTAAGAAGCATAATTATTTGTTGTTTTATCAGCTTAATTGAGGTATAAACTAGTAGAAATATAAGTGTTCACATGGATTCAATGTTATTTGACGATCAACATTCCTGTAGTTGCTTCTATAGATACATTTTGCCCCCTGTTCCACTACTTGTTCCGCTTGCAGACAGGATTTTTTTTAGTTATTTCAAATCTTGAATAGAGAATTCTTTTGCATACACGAGTAGCTCACCGATACTGTCTCCTTGTTCGACGCTGTCCAAACCCACCGGGTGGATGTGACACGTCAATGTGCGCCGTATGTTACGGAACATCCCTACGTTCCGGTTCGAGCACGCTGGAATGCTATGCGTTACACATCAACGGTCCCAACCTGCGCTGGTGGCGTTGTAATTTCCGTCTCTCCCACCCTCCGCACCGCTCCCCTCCCCAACGTAGACAAAAGTAGCTCCGCGCGCGGGTTCTAGCCACTGCGTTCGGTTCCTGCACGGCCGGAGCCGGAAGGAGCTAAGGAGCTTTGAAATAAATCAAACAACGAGCGCAACAGCGTGCGCGCGCCGGCTTGCGACGGCCGAGCAACATACGAACAGCCCGGAACGAAGCGAAAGGATTTATTGCGTTGCTCGAAGCTTTCGTTGTACGCGCTGACAGGATCGACAGCGCGGAATGCGATCCGTGAGGTATGCGGAGCGCATAGCAGGCGTCGATCGAGCCGCCATCGAGTAGCGCAAAATGTGGCAAGTTTGCTGAAAACAAGGCGCACCGGCGCGTTTGCATGTCAACCGCTGTCACTGGCCTTGGTTTGCGGCGGCTGGCGTAATGCGTTGTTCTAGAGCAAGGGATGGCTCTTCCTTAGGAGGAGTGTATATCCTTATGGTATTATTTCACTCTAGCAATATAGTTGCAGAAGCTGTCCGAGTTAACTAGTTTGTTTCACTTGTAATGGTTGTATTTATATTTTATTTTTTTACAATTCTTTTACAGGTAAATGAGTGTGTTTGAAGTTTTGAAATATATCAAATCGTTTTGTTCTCAAAATGTATTAAATAAATAAATTAATCAATAATTAGATAATTAAATAAATGAACTAGCAAATCTCCATATATATCTTTTACATCTTAAACTTCACTTTTATAGATAATAAAGACGGAAGCTCTATGCGTCTTATTAACTTATAAATTTTATCAATCTTGTAAATTAGTGCTGCGTATGTTGCTTTTTGTGCGTACGATATGAAATATCTGTTGCCGAAAATCGCAAGAGGAAAAAAAAAACACTTTCATGAGAGCATCTTCGCAGGGAATTGTGATTTAATATTATAACATTTTACATTATAGCAGACGGGTAGTTTTTTAAAGCTATCTTCAATATTTTTAAGCGTACTATACTGATGAAACAGTGCATTAAATTCACAACTATTTGAACAGCTCAAAATTTGATTTTTTCTGAATCTCTTTTAGTTTCTCACATACTATTTGGTTCACTAAAGTTATCTTTTCGATCAAATACTTAACGTGAATATACAATAACACACCTGCAACTGATTCTCGAACACAGTTCATCGAACAAACATCGAACAATTGAAACACCATTGAAGAGAATTTGAAAATAGCCAACATATTTCAAAATTTGTTGTCAAATTTCTAGATTTTTTTTCCTTTTAATATGTCAGGTATATATTTGTATTATGTATTATAGCAAAACGAATTGAGTTGAGCGAAACGATGCCAAATCTCTTGTTGACACCTAGTTTTTTCTTATAATAAATATGAAAAGAAATGTCTGAAGTATTTATGGCCGTAATCACGACAAATACTTGACTTAAGTTTATTAAACATCCGATCAGGCGTAATCTGGCATATCCTGGTTGGTTACTATCTGCCCGCACAGCATTCGCGCAGATCTTATCGCGCATTAGCAACCGAAACGTAATATGGATAATCCCATCATTTACACCGCGCTCACTCTTTGATTATGCTGAGGCCAACTTTATAAATAATAAATGTATGAATTATCACCCATCACAACCGCCAGTGTGCGGTTCCATTTTTGCGCAAGCTCAACCGTCGGCGATAGTGCTCATTATGCGACAAAACTGTTGTTTTTCCTTTCTCATAACACTTTCGAGGGGGTTTTCGCCCGAAAAAAAGGACATCGCCTCCAACGAGAACGCGAGATGGGCCGCAATGTTTTGGCGATTGATTTTTAATGCCTGTCCCACGGGATGTGTTTATGGTAATGCACTTCAAATTGATTAAAATCGATGGTGTCGTGAATCATGCCGCTCGGGGGACGCGTTCCTGCCGGGCGCATGTTCGCATGCATCCCGCGTCACCGGAGACCCGCGCGATTCCACCCCGACTGGAATGCGGTGGGGCCGCATCAGCGTATCTCATCGTCGAACACCTACTGTTTTATGAGCGAATGTAAATGTCTTAAATTTTGTTATCGCTCGGAAAGAGAGAAAAAGAAGCATCTGCCAAACCAAACGCCAAGCCGCCTGTGTAGTTTGTCTGTGTGATTTTTTTTTGTTGGAACTCAGGGAACGAACGTGCAATTAAAGTAAGCTTATTACCGGACCGTACATGATTAAGCGACTGACAGACGGACGGACTAGCTGCGCGCGGCTCGAACGGTGAATGCACTGAACCGTTGTTTATTAACTTATAAATTTTATCAATCTTGTAAATTAGTGCTGCGTATGTTGCTTTTTGTGCGTACGATATGAAATATCTGTTGCCGAAAATCGCAAGAGGAAAAAAAAAACACTTTCATGAGAGCATCTTCGCAGGGAATTGTGATTTAATATTATAACATTTTACATTATAGCAGACGGGTAGTTTTTTAAAGCTATCTTCAATATTTTTAAGCGTACTATACTGATGAAACAGTGCATTAAATTCACATAAACGAAAGTAATAAAATAAATTGTTAAATAGCAGCAATGTATTGCGCCGGCACCATTGCTTAATTACTTGTGCCGTTGTTTACGGCACGGTAATGGCCATTATTCGATGTTACCTTTGACCCGGCGCAACGTTAACGTCCCAACTGCTCAGTCCGTGATTTAACACACACTTTTACGTATTGTTCGGCTTAACACAAATTTATTAGATTGCCCCGGCGTGTCCTCGTACACACCGAGCCATTCGCGCAATCCATCCCGACTGTCGTCAAACATTGCGAATTGCCTCGAAACGGCTTTCGGAGCCGTGTAATTTACAGTTGCGATGCCATAAGTGCTCTACAGCACCGCCTGACCAGCTAGTATCCCCTGCCGGTGCACGTGGTGCACCCGCGAGAACCGAAACCGGTGTGACGCCACATCGCCTCCGCCTCCGATCGGCCATCGGGATCGGGAAAAATGGTAATGAATGGTTATGGTGCACACGCCGGTGGTACCACCGATCGCAAATGGCCGCCGGTGACGAAATTTAACGCAGAATTTGTGAACATCGCCCAAAACAAGACGCCCGGCGATACGCTTAGCTTGGGTGGGTCCCGTGCCGAAGAGAGCACAACGATGGAAGCGCATTAAAAATCGTTAATCCAACAACCGATTAAAAGGAATTACACCTTCGTCAGGGGGTGCGTTCGGGTGTGTTTCTTTTCTGTTGGGAGCGAAAAGGCTGTTGGATACGGGTCTTCGCTTTGCTGCCGTTGGTATTTGACTGCGCACCGGCGATAGCGGCGAACCGGCAGGACCCATACCGCCAGGAGCCATATTTTTTGACAGTATCAGTGAGTGAGTTTATTTTTTAAATCGGTGCAATTTATTTCGAGCTTTGGAATTTTCTTACACAACACATACACCCGTGGTGCCCTAAGGCGTGAGGAGCGTGAGATGAACAAGAAAGGAGGTAAGATGGAATGCAGCAGAGTTCAGTGGAAATCATCCGATCGTCGCTGTGAGAGCACTCGTATATCAGGATATAATGCCGAAGAGAGCACAACGATGGAAGCGCATTAAAAATCGTTAATCCAACAACCGATTAAAAGGAATTACACCTTCGTCAGGGGGTGCGTTCGGGTGTGTTTCTTTTCTGTTGGGAGCGAAAAGGCTGTTGGATACGGGTCTTCGCTTTGCTGCCGTTGGTATTTGACTGCGCACCGGCGATAGCGGCGAACCGGCAGGACCCATACCGCCAGGAGCCATATTTTTTGACAGTATCTGTGAGTGAGTTTATTTTTTAAATCGGTGCAATTTATTTCGAGCTATGGAATTTTCTTACACAACACACACATACACCCGTGGTGCCCTAAGGCGTGAGGAGCGTGAGATGAACAAGAAAGGAGGTAAGATGGAATGCAGCAGAGTTCAGTGGAAATCATCCGATCGTCGCTGTGAGAGCACTCGTATATCAGGATATAATTGTGGTGTTATTTGCATTGTAATATCTTCGTTTCGATTTGTGAATTGTAATGGTTGCTGTATGGCGAGTTAAGTAACCTGGCGAAGATCGGTTAAGACAATGCATCGAGACGTGAGTCGAATGTGAGTCTTGGTTGGTGTTCAAAGGAAAGGTTTTCTCATCCTGCTATCGTTTCACGTCCTGTTACATGAAACACAAAGCTATGTATTTCAGTATAGTTTATGATGTGAATATAAAAAAACGCTCATTGTAATGTAGTTTAGGTTGTCGAACATCATTACGACATAAATAGACATGCTTTAAAGATAAAGCTCAATCGGGGATGAGGGATGAGTAAACTATGATTTAGAAACCAAGATGGTTGATTTATTGAATGTTATACAGAAGAAAACAGAAGAAAACCTAAATATAAAAAATGATAAGCATGAATCTAGAAAAATTAAGACAGGAAATTGTACAAATAGCTGGATTTAGTCTTCTCACAAGCTATTCAAGAACAGCAGTATTTGATTTACTCGAACAGACTCGATTTACTCGAACTCGAGAGTATACAATTTTTAAATTTAAGAATTGTTTCTTAGTACTTTTGTATTTTTAGGTATGTCTTATTATGTTACGTATTTGAAACTTCAAATTTCTTATAGACTATTTCTTATAGACTTTTTATCTTTGAAGTTATATAGAAAAACAAAAAATGGAAGATCGCTGATCACAATATAGTTAATATTAAAAAGAATACATTTATGTCGTTCAAAATTAGTCAATGAAAAATCAATTCAGTTCCCAGTTCCTCACATTAATCGCACTGCTTCAATCTACGTACCCATCGTCCTGTAGTCAACGGTGGGCCTTAATTGTGAGAAACAATGCATTATCGATTTTAAATAGGCCAACGTACGGCTCATCTCCGCGTGCAAAAAAAACAAAACCCCACTCCTTCTAGGTAGTGGGACCACCAGAGACTCATGAACCCTGCGCGAGAGTGTGCGCTTTAAATAAATAGTCCAAAATTACCTAGTACTTTAAATGTTGTTTACGCTACCGGTTGGGCTTTAATTTTTCTGCCTCACTGCATTTCCTCGCCATTCGCACGGTGGCCGACTGCCTCCATCGATCGGCCGCCACACCTCTACCCGAGGTCATATGCACCGAAGGGGAAGGAGGGAAGAGTGGGAATGCCTGGCGCAGAGTCAAAATGTCAAAACCAGATGCAGGCGATGCTGTTCGCCTTAATCGAGTGGAACATTTTAAACGGCCCCTGGAACAATAAATTTCAATTATCAATACATGATAATTCAATTTTCTTCTTATTATTACAATTTTGCTTTATCTTGCCCGTACCGAACGCACGAGTTGCGTTTCGCGGGGCCGCAATGTTTATCTTGGACCCATGACGCCCAGTCCCAGGGCAGCCCAGGGTCCCAACTCCCTTGTAGTTGTGGGAGACGCACGAAAAACTGCCCCAAAGATTGGATGGCCGATTTTGAACGATTTTCGAACGGCTCTGCCCGCCGTTACGCTCTCTGGAGGCAAATCTTCTTCCCGAACCCCGTGTGTGTGTTTTTTTTGTTCGCTGCTGTTTACTCCGGTGTGCCCGTGGTCGCTTTATCGCGCGGGCTTTTGAGTGCGATGGTTCGTGTTCACCCTCGGAAGGGCCCGGCTCGGAAGGAGTGATGGAAAGTATTAATTTTAAATTGCAGTCATTTCCTCCGGGAGGGCGCCCGGGACGATCGTCAACGGTAAGGTCACGTTGCGTGCGCGGTTCGGTTTTTTTTTTGTTGTTCCCCCGGTGAATCCAGTGCATCGGCCTGCAATCACGCCCGGTCGTCCGGGCGGTTTTGGGGCAGAAAGCAAATATCAGTCCCGAAGATACCGCGGACGCCAGCAGAAAGACTGATGAGGTTCGATCGATCGAGCGGAAAGGTTAAAGGCCGTGGTCAGCGGTGGCGGACGGAGAAAGCCCCGGACTAATGAGGCGCAAGATGTCGGGCGACGTGCAGGCGCGACACCGAACGCGTAAAGTTAACATATCGATCGATCGATAAATTAGTATCACCAGCTGTGAGGACGATGAGAGAGGACGGGTGGAAGTGAAATATTACATTATAAATTTGCAATTTATCAGAGTAATGATTCGTTTGACGTAAATCTAGCCAGAAGTGTGAGGTTCAGGACGATCTTCATTGTAAGAAACTTTCGTTTTTATCTTGTTCAGTACGTAAGACTTATTATATAATTTGTATTATAAAATGGATAGTTTTGGTATGATTTTTGGTTTTATTAATGTAGAATAAGAAGTGTAGAGGAATAAGTTTTATAATTGATTAGATGAGGAGTGATTAGTTATATGACTCATATGATATATCATGTGATATATGACTCGATATATGACTGTATATGACTTCGTAATATGACTCGAATGTTTCATTAGCTTGAATGTATTTATTACTCTTCAACATTTTTTTGTATGATAAATGCGATACCAGTGTATAGAAAAGATTGCCTCTTAGTTCTATGAATGTAAATATTTTCAGCAATAGGATCGTCATTTATAATCTAAAAGGATCCAGCAGTTTGGTCATCCATCCACTTTCTAGTAGCCGATTTTCATTATTTTTGTTATAGTAATGTACCCTAAATATGAAACCTTTCCTCGTCTAAACCACATTTATTTATCTAAACATTTTATCCTTCAAGTGCGCTGTGACTCTCAACCACTGCGAGTGGCAGTGGCGTAACAGAATCAATTTGAAGTGCATTACCATAAACACATCCCGTGGGACAGGCATTAAAAATCAATCGCCAAAACATTGCGGCCCATCTCGCGTTCTCGTTGGAGGCGATGTCCTTTTTTTCGGGCGAAAACCCCCTCGAAAGTGTTATGAGAAAGGAAAAACAACAGTTTTGTCGCATAATGAGCACTATCGCCGACGGTTGAGCTTGCGCAAAAATGGAACCGCACACTGGCGGTTGTGATGGGTGATAATTCATACATTTATTATTTATAAAGTTGGCCTCAGCATAATCAAAGTCCATCCCAGTCTTGTTAGGTCATCTTTTTTTTAAAGACGATAACATAAATGTATCTTTCGGTGGCGCAAGAACGCCGGTGAGGCTAATTGCACCATCGTGTAGGAAAAGGCAACGATGTGCTATTTATGCTAAAAATATTGTTTTTAATTTTCAACATTATAATGCGTATTTTGCGCTTGCGCTCACGTGCGCAAACTCTCATTGTCACCGCATTCGACAACATTATCTCATCGATTTGAACGATGCGCCCTGAAAGCGGACACTTGTTTCGCTCGGTACATTCTTTGAAACGACAGGGTCTAGCCTTGAAGGAGAGCCCGCTCGAGGGACGCCCATTTGGGGAGTATGTAAACTTTCCATTAATTTGGCTACAGCCCGGTCGTACGCTCTGTATTATATTTCGATTATTTTTTGTTTTGCTCATAACTTCAACCAATCTCCTAGTATTGTCTCTCCCCGGGACACATGAGCCAGACGAACGCAAAGGTGAACTGCCGCGATGCATTACTTTCGCTGCCTAGGCCGCACTGTCTTTGGTAGTTTCGAATTATGGAGGTTTTATTTACCCCCTTTTTAATTTCATCCCTCACGTAAGCGTTCCGAACCCGAGGCATCAATCCTCTTCACCTGGGAGCTGACGAAAATAAATGCCACGAAGAGCCATCCCATGCGTATGGGTATGCACATTTTCGATGATCATTTGTCAGAATCGATCAGAAATCTTACGCCGTCGTGCTGCATACGACGCAGCCCGGATCGGAAAATATTGAAAGTCACCGCGTCCTTCACGGCGCGGCTCACGACGAGCAGCCGTCTCGGGCGTAATGACAAAATTTCCGTAATTAAATTTAAGTAAATGTGGGCCGGGTTGTTCGCCTTTTACGTGCGCGTCTGATGCATAAGAGAGTACACCGAAGCAACAAAAAACAATTTGCGTGTCTTTATCAATCAACACGCAACGCACTCGCGCGTATCATGTCCGAAGACCTCCCAAATTGGATGGAATTGAAAATAAAAAACCAACAACGAAAAAAATCAATATAATCGCTGCGAAGGTGCGCATCGTCCAAATCACTTCCTGGCACGCCTTTTCGGTGTCATCGTTCGCCCGCCGCAATTGCTCACTCATGTGAATCTATGCGCCGTGCGCCGTTTTGGTTTAGATCTTCGAGGGAAGAGGCGTCCCTGACAAGGGTAATTTGTGCGTAAATCATGCTCATCACAGACGACAAATAAGTTTAATGATGCCAGATTAAATCTGTTTTGTTAAATACGTTTCCTACCAGTTCCCATGTCATTTGTGAGGAATAGAGAGCATATCTTGAGGAACAAATGACTTGGTGATCTGCTAAAAGTGACATAAAATCTAAATATGTTGAAAAAATACCACATATTTCACTTTCTTAAACCTAATACGGTTTCAGATATACAATGATCATAAACTTGTTTGAAACCTTCACAATATTGTAAAGTTGAAGGTTCTACCAAGCCCCTATGTTTATATGATATGTATATCATATTTATACGAATTTTAGTAAAATTTCGATTTTTTTAAATAAATAAGAAGTTTGAAAACTATTTTGAATTTCAAATCGCAAAAAAATCATCTTTATTCATTTACTTCTATTATTTATACTGCTCATCAAGAAATACATAAAATATGAAATAAATAACATATATTTTAACAACTAATCGAAAAAACAGGACCAAATTCCAACGAGCTATCATTGTGCGCTTAGCAACGGCATATTATCGAACCTTTTTTCGGCCGAAACCATTCAACTATTTATCACCGGTACCACCGAAATAAATCAACCTCGTTGTGATCCCAATAAAGATACCAACATTGGTAGGGGGAGGCTTTATCTTATCGCATCCCGATCGACATACCCTGATCAACGATCGGCGCCTTTGAAACGCTCCGATCGCCAGCGCCGACCACCGAAACTAAACGACCCCGAACCGCCAAAACCAAACGTCATGAGGCGAATCAAGTTCAAACCCTCTCACCGTGACAGACACACACACACACTCGCTGAAGGGAGGAACTCCAGTTGAAATTAATAAAAATTAACAACAAACAAACATTTTAACAAGTTTTTTTTTTCACGTTCCGCTTTGCTTGTGATACGGAGCAAACAGTTTTTTTTGCTTTAGACTGTGGAAAAATTCAATGAAAGATTATATTTTACTACAGTGCCGTACGATCGCACCCGTTCGGACGGTGGAATTGATTGGACCCTCGAAACGATCGACAGTTTTGCTCCCGTTGTCAACAACGAGGGCCAGCGATCGAGGACCGGCGTCACGAATTTGTCCGTGACAAAACTGTGACTCGGTTTATTTATTTTTTTCATCCACCATTCCATTCTTTATTGCGCCGGATTCTGAAGCATGCTTTGATGGACGGGTGATTGCGTTTTTTCTTTTCCCTTTCAGCCTTTTGCTCGCGTTATCACCTGATAGCGCCTTGGTCGGATCGGTTTATCTCACCCTGTATCACGCTGCTGCGATCGATTTGTTGATATTCATTCGATCCGTTCCAGTTTACTCGCGTTTTCTTTATTTCTCGGGATTTTTTTGTGCCCGATGTAATCCCGCAAAGCTGCACACGGTAAGGTATGCTTTTGTAAACATTGGCTCCGCGAAGCGTCACGGCTACTTAACAAACAATTAAGTCCGGCTCCGAAAAGCGATCTCGCCGGGTGATTGCAATTGAATGAAGGCAAAAAAACCGCAATCATAAAGACGACCGAAACCGGACAATAAATCGATCGTAGGGAACGGACACACCGTATGGTGTACCGACCATGGTGGGGTGGGTTTTATTTTCGGACAACGATGTAAGCTGATTGATTGATATCGGATCACAACGCCGGATCGTGCAGTGTCGTGCTGAAACGAGCCTCAAACGTAAGATAACGATCTGTTTGCTTCGTACTCCGTTTCGGTTGCCAAGGTTGCTCGAGCCGCGATACATACGGACGGGCTGTACTGCAATTTAATGCCTGTTGGGTGCGATTAGTCACGGCTGGAGGCCTCATTATCAGGACGCTAAATGTAGTGGTGGACGAAAGCAATACGAAACGAGAGGACGAAAGCGAGACGACACCCATATTGATTTAAGATAGATAATTCCATGTAAAATGAAAAAAAAACTAGTACTATCACTCGAAGAGCGATTATTTTAATAAAATTGAATCACGAAATTGTCTTAAAAATCAATCTAAATTGACTCCCTCAAAACTGATAAATTAAATTAATCGTTATTACCGTTCGTTTAACCTCAACCTTCAACCAGAAAGAGAAGAGAATTCCTTGAATTTAATCTTGTTTTTCTGCGACGCATAGAGCTTCCGACTTTATTATCTATAAAAGTGAAGTTTAAGTTGTAAAAGATATATATGAAGATTTGCTAGTTCATTTCTTCAATTATCTAATTATTGAATAATTAATTTAAATAATACATTTTGAGAAAATTACGATTTGATGTCTTTTAAAACTTAAAACACACTCATTTACCTGTAAAAAGATGATATAAATTATAATATAAATACAACCATTACAAGTGAAACAAACTAGTTTACTCAGACAGCCTCTGCAACTCTATTGCTAGACTGAAATAAGGATATACACTCCTCCTAACGAAGAGCCATCCCTCGAACATGCCGCTTGCTCTAGAACAACGAATTACGCCAGCCGCCGCAAACCAAGGCCAGTGACAGCGGTTGACATGCAAACGCGCCGGTGCGCCTTGTTTTCAGCAAACTTGCCACATTTTGCGCTACTCGATGGCGGCTCGATCGACGCCTGCTATGCGCTCCGCATACCTCACGGATCGCATTCCGCGCTGTCGATCCTGTCAGCGCGTACAACGAAAGCTTCGAGCAACGCAATAAATCCTTTCGCTTCGTTCCGGGCTGTTCGTATGTTGCTCGGCCGTCGCAAGCCGGCGCGCGCACGCTGTTGCGCTCGTTGTTTGATTTATTTCGATGCTCCTTAGCTCCTTCCGGCTCCGGCCGTGCAGGAACCGAACGCAGTGGCTAGAACCCGCGCGCGAAGCTACTTTTGTCTACGTTGGGGAGGGGAGCGGTGCGGAGGGTGGGAGAGACGGAAATTACAACGCCACCAGCGCAGGTTGGGACCGGTGATGTGTAACGCATAGCATTCCAGCGTTCTCGAACCGGAACGTAGGGATGTTCCGTAACATACGGCGCATATTGACGTGTCACGTCCACCCGGTGGGTTTGGACAGCGTCGAACGAGGAGACAGTAACGGTGAGCTACTCGTGTATGCAAAAGAATTCTCTATTCAAGATTTGAAATAACTAAAAAAATCCGATCTGCAAGTGGAACATGTAGTAGAACTGGGGGCAAAATGTATCTATAGAAGCAACTACAGGAATGTTGATCGTTAAATAACATAGAATCCATGTGAACACTTATATTTAAACTAGTTTATACCTCTATTAACCTGATAAAACTACATATAATTATGCTTCTTAATGTAATAAACTTTCTTAATGTTACCAAACTTATGGA
>KZ068326.1:26663-39947 GCA_002091845.1 Anopheles cracens | reverse complement strand
TACATTTGGATATCTCTTATCCGTTAGCTGTACAAAACCTTTGTAGGTGCCATTTTATTAGATTTGACCTCGCAACATGTGGTGGGATAAGGCCAAGTGCTTTGTACATAGACCATGCAACATCTCGCTCCAAGATCCAGCTATAGATGACAGCCATGATCACAAAGATGGTAAATGAAGAAAAATGTTTGTACAATTATAGACAAAGATCAAAATAGGTAAAGATCAAAATGTGGTAAACTGATCATTAATTTTAAGTTGCCTAATATTGTTTTAAAGTTTAAAAAAGTTAAAAAAGTTTATGTTGAACGACGCCAAGACAACATACGACATATTGAAGAAAACGTCAATAAATAAACATCAAATCTAACTTCAATATTAACAAACCCTCCAAAACAAGCGATAAGCCCTGCCCCGTTCTCCCCTATTCGAGCTGCTCTTACTTTATGCATCTGTAACCAAAAACTCACGGCCTCGTCCATGTCTCTTCTTTCCTCATTCGTCGTTACGTCTTAATTTTCGTGTCGGCGTTCATTAGCGAAAGCCGGTCACTCTCTTCACGGTGGATTATGGCATTCGTCGATTAATCTTTAAGCCCGAAGCCCCGCCAGCCTTTCGGTCGTTTCCGGTTCGGGGACAACGCGCCGGCGGATATTGGCAGGCACCGACGTATGCGCGTGTGGATGTGTGAATGCAGCCCCATGTGGGTGCTCTTTTTGCACATCTCGTGCACCAACGGACACGTCCAGCCGTACACATTCGAGGACCTTTTATGCAAATAACGATCATGGATCTTTTTCGTCATGAGCCGAAGCGCCGCACGCCATCGCCGTCGGCGGAATGTCGGCCTCATTTGAACTGCAGCGAGCCGCATTTGCACCTTCGCTTCCACAAGGGCGAACCTATCGGGCGAACCGCGCAATCGACGGCGAATTAATCGCGACATATGGGTAAATTAACCCCAACCGGTAAGGGTCCCCAAGAAGCTTACGATGCGCAAGCTGTTCTTGTCAGAAACGCACCCACTGTCTGTGTCTTGTCGTAATTAACCACAACAATTAAACATTCCGCGTTCATTAAGCATTCTATAATTAGCCTAAATCGACCGTATTAAGATGCTTGTTTTGTTCATATGCGTTTATAACCACGGACAACAGAACACTCCGGTCGAATGACGGAGCGGGAACACTTTACCAGCCAATTAACGCGACTTATTAACAACTGTTAAGCACAATTTAAACGCTAACGAGGATCGTTTTTCATCGGCGATTTGTTCTATCGGTTCTCCACGATTGAAGTTTGTCTCCGCCAGCTCAGCTCCTAGCTCCTGCTCCGACTTGATGAATATGATTGACACACATTAAACGTCATCACGTATCAAAATACTTGTAATACAGCCTATCAACACGGACGGTCGCTCCCAATCAAGGACACATTCCAGCCGCCGTTCAGGAAAGAAAGAAGACCAGAATGGGGCCCCCAATCTATCCAGCCCCCCTCGCATTATCTCACACACGCGGGATGCGCGACGCAGTTTATGTTTTGCTATCGCTGCGCTGGGAAATAAATTAACCCCAACCGGTAAGGGTCCCCAAGAAGCTTACGATGCGCAAGCTGTTCTTGTCAGAAACGCACCCACTGTCTGTGTCTTGTCGTAATTAACCACAACAATTAAACATTCCGCGTTCATTAAGCATTCTATAATTAGCCCAAATCGACCGTATTAAGATGCTTGTTTTGTTCATATGCGTTTATAACCACGGACAACAGAACACTCCGGTCGAATGACGGAGCGGGAACACTTTACCAGCCAATTAACGCGACTTATTAACAACTGTTAAGCACAATTTAAACGCTAACGAGGATCGTTTTTCATCGGCGATTTGTTCTATCGGTTCTCCACGATTGAAGTTTGTCTCCGCCAGCTCAGCTCCTAGCTCCTGCTCCGACTTGATGAATATGATTGACACACATTAAACGTCATCACGTATCAAAATACTTGTAATACAGCCTATCAACACGGACGGTCGCTCCCAATCAAGGACACATTCCAGCCGCCGTTCAGGAAAGAAAGAAGACCAGAATGGGGCCCCCAATCTATCCAGCCCCCCTCGCATTATCTTACACACGCGAGATGCGCGACGCAGTTTATGTTTTGCTATCGCTGCGCTGGGAAATTAACAACCGCCGTGGAGGAGAGAGCTAACGGTCGCAGCTAATGAACCGCGGTCGACACCTTGGCCGACGCAACGGGTTCGGGGGTTGATAACAAATTATTGTCGTCGTTATTGTTTCATGCGTTCGCTCCCGTGTGTCGTTAACCGGGAAGGGGAGCTGAAAATAAAACAACAAACGCGCATAATTAATGATCAACCGTCTCGCCCCGGACCCCGGGACGTCGATAACCCCCTGCCCGCAAGTCTTCGCTGGGCCGGATTTTGGAGGCTATATGAGTACATACCCATATATCACGCGGCCAATTCGATAACCCCGGCGGGAGGACAGAGCAGCGCGCGCACCCGTTGAAAGATACCGATAGGCGATAAAGAAAAACGCTGCTCCGTAGCGTAGTATTTGCATAGGATCGCTGCTATGCCGGTGCGTTCGAACAGAGGCCGAGAGTCACGCCGTGAGAAAGTTCAAACCGAGCCCGGCATAAAGATCAGAGCGTTGCCTGTTGCCGGAGTATATGTGAGTACTGCCGATTGCTCTATTCATTTACGAACAATTTGATGTCCCCGGTGACCCCCGGTAATAGTCGGTGTGGAGTGGTGCTTAAATCCCTCAAGCTCTGCCCGGTGCAAACCGTGCGAAAGCCTGCGCTGCGTGCTGATCGCCAGCGATAACACTTTTTAGGGGACATTTGTCATCGCTTTTTTCCCACCTTTGGGTCGCTCAAAACCACCTGAACCTGAACCGGTGGTTCTTCGCACCGTGCGAGGCTTCTTGCGATATCGGTCTGTATCAGTGGGAACGGTCTGTGGGACGTGGGTTTGCGTGTGCTTGTAATTCGGATGTCGTTATAACTATTTTGCCTGGGATTTCTTTTACAAAGATATGTTAACGATCCACTAGCGAGTAATATGGAAGAATCGTAAAAAAATCTGAAGAATTTTGGTAGTTGAAAAGGCAAACGTCATTCGTTTGATGGGTTCCAACAGGTATTTAGCAGTTCTCTCTCTATATTTACAAAGTTTCGCTTTTTTCGCTCTTCTCTTAACAGAAGAAGAAATATTTCTATCGATCATGAAAATCGAATTTCAATTGTCGTTTGAATTATTACATAAATTGCATTTGATTTATCTTGTAGGGACGGAAAATGGGACTTTCATCATCCTTTACTCCTTTACATATCTTGTTTTATATTTATATATTTTCAAGTTTTTTTTATGCATGTTTCAGAAATACTTTCTTTATTTTGTTTATATGTTTTTTCAGTGCTCATTTGTTTTAAACGCTTGGGATCAATTGTTTAATAAAAAAGCAATTACTATTACTATGAAACACTTTGGTTACGTGTGTTTTCATGAACATCAAAAGTTGAGCATCTAAGTAATTGCAAATAATATACAAACAAATACAAACAAATGATGTGGTATAGCCCTGGGGTTGTTTACCGTAGTTTTTCTTTGAAAAAACTTTTGTTTTGCATATACGATGTGCAGTATAATTACAAAAAATACACATAACAAATTTGGCAAATAACTATTTAATCATAGTAATAGAATCGTTATCTTAAAGTTCTAGTCATATTGCGATATCTTTCTGAAATCAAGTACTTGTGAATCAAATAACAAAACTGACAGTATCTACACGCCACTGTACCCAAAATAAAACAAAAGCTTGATGATTAACATCAGCCTAGTTGTCGAATAAAAACGATAACAATAAAACCGACACTCGCTAAACGTACCACCTACGCATCGTTATTTACAGCTCCGTCCATAATTGCACGAATCCCTTGCATCCGCACCCATGCCATTAGCGGGCTCGTGAAAGATTGTTGCAACATCGGATTTCCCAGCGACATGCACACCCTTTCGCATGCGAGAACCATTTGTTACCGGCCACCGGCCCGGTTTCGATTAATCACGGTCTCATCGATCGGTGCAGCGCAACGCCGGCATCGGCGAGACAACTAAATTCCATAATCGCATCCAGCACCGGGCATCCATTTGCGTACGGTTCAGCCAGCGCCGGACGCTGGGGTACGAGTAAAATCGGGACCGGCTAAGCATAGCCCCGTACATATGTTTCGCACCATCGGCGCACCGGCGAAAATGCGGCCTGAAAGCGCCTGATTTATGGGCCCTCATGAGCGAACCCCACCCCTCCCACCACCCGCCTCCCTCACCACGATCGTGCACGCGCGCCCGATCGAAGAAAAGCAAAAATCAAATTCCAACGCCGAGGCTCGCGTGCGGGCGTTGGGTGCCGTTGGGTGGAAACAACAACACAACAACAACAAAAAAACTGCAATCATTTCCCATCGCGATTTCACTCGCGTTTATCCGCAATCGTACAAACATCGCGCAGCCTAAACGCAATACTTGCCGTACTTATGGCGACGCCTTCACCGGGCGGCAGGCTTCCATAGGCCACAAGAACTGAAAGCCACCGAACCGGGCGAAACCATCGATCAACTTCTTGGTTCGATCTGCAGGTCCTCCCCGCCCAGTGCACACCCGATGCAGTTTCGCTCTGCCTCCCGCGCGCGCGCGCGCACTAAGGGCGAACACGCGATAAAAAGCTTATTTATTTTCCAATAAGTGTGATTTGGATTACATTTATTTTCAAATCATTATATCTTTACCTCGGTGCGTTCGTTCGGGCACGTGCCAGGCGTGGGATCGCGTTGAAGCTGGTAGGTGTGGTAGATGATTTGAGCGAAAAATAACAATGCGCAAACGATTGAATGAAGCAGGACGTACGGAATGAACATGGGTACAGGTCGGGAGAGAAATAAAGCAAATTGAATGGTTTTTTCTCTGTTCCAGTTTAATTGTTTCAGATATCGTAAGGAAGGTATAAGGACTGTTTAAAAGGAAAAACGTGTTCTTTTACTATTATTTTCCACTAAACTATTAACCTAAAGAATTATAATTTGATTTTTTGAATTTATTCACATACCGATACATTCTTTTACAGTTGAGAGGTATTATTGTATATGATCAAGACCTTTTTTAACTTCTTCTGAACATTACTCACATCGATCGAGTAAACGCTCTAGGCTAACTTCTCCTACCAGCCCGTTTTTCTTTGTAGCACACTGTAGTGTCGTAGCAAATAGGCAATTTCGAGCGAAATAAAGAAAAACGGTGGACGAATAATATGCACATATTTAAGACAATAATAATGGCTATATATTTTGATATGAATCTCCATCAATAAATTTCATTCCATAACCCTCCGTGCGTTGCCAACGTGTTGCAATACACCACGAATGACATAGCGCACAGAGACACACACACACGAAACCCTAACGGCCACCTAGATGCCTAGATGGGCCAATCCGACCGAAGGCGAAGGATTACTGCAATTGCCCGGTGCACGTGCGACACGGAGCAAAGCCCGACTGCAGCACGCATTAGACGACGCATTGCCGGGCATTGTTAGCTACCCTTGCCGACGGTCCTTTTCCCTTCTTGCCACGGTTTTCTTCGGCCGCGGCAATGTGAGCCCGCAATTCCAGCGCAACACCTGCAGCGCAAGAAACCCCGCGGCCACGACCGTGCGCGGCGCACGGTGTGCCGCAAGTGCCAGCGCAAACGGTGCGGCCCGATCGGTGCGCACTGCATTGATCAAGTGTCAAAAACGAAACAATCCTCGTCTTCCTGTGCGCTCCCCCGGAGCCCGGAACGGAAAACAGCGCCGTGGAATACGGAATGAACATGGGTACAGGTCGGGAGAGAAATAAAGCAAATTGAATGGTTTTTTCTCTGTTCCAGTTTAATTGTTTCAGATATCGTAAGGAAGGTATGAGGACTGTTTAAAAGGAAAAACGTGTTCTTTTACTATTATTTTCCACTAAACTATTAACCTAAAGAATTATAATTTGATTTTTTGAATTTATTCACATACCGATACATTCTTTTACAGTTGAGAGGTATTATTGTATATGATCAAGACCTTTTTTAACTTCTTCTGAACATTACTCACATCGATCGAGTAAACGCTCTAGGCTAACTTCTCCTACCAGCCCGTTTTTCTTTGTAGCACACTGTAGTGTCGTAGCAAATAGGCAATTTCGAGCGAAATAAAGAAAAACGGTGGACGAATAATATGCACATATTTAAGACAATAATAATGGCTATATATTTTGATATGAATCTCCATCAATAAATTTCATTCCATAACCCTCCGTGCGTTGCCAACGTGTTGCAATACACCACGAATGACATAGCGCACAGAGACACACACACACGAAACCCTAACGGCCACCTAGATGCCTAGATGGGCCAATCCGACCGAAGGCAAAGGATTACTGCAATTGCCCGGTGCACGTGCGACACGGAGCAAAGCCCGACTGCAGCACGCATTAGACGACGCATTGCCGGGCATTGTTAGCTACCCTTGCCGACGGTCCTTTTCCCTTCTTGCCACGGTTTTCTTCGGCCGCGGCAATGTGAGCCCGCAATTCCAGCGCAACACCTGCAGCGCAAGAAACCCCGCGGCCACGACCGTGCGCGGCGCACGGTGTGCCGCAAGTGCCAGCGCAAACGGTGCGGCCCGATCGGTGCGCACTGCATTGATCAAGTGTCAAAAACGAAACAATCCTCGTCTTCCTGTGCGCTCCCCCGGAGCCCGGAACGGAAAACAGCGCCGTGGAATGCACGACCGCTCCAAATAGGCGGCGGAGCCGTGTAAAACGCTGCTGCCGGCACCGTATGTGCACACGGTCGTCGTCGTCGTTGCTGGCAGTGATATATGGAAGCGCATTACGCGACGCAGGTATGCGCAAATTGAAATTACCAATTAAGCCGAGATATGCACCGGAGCGCACCGGAGCCGGTACCCGGCGCGCGCGCTCTGGTGGCGATGGCGTATCATCACTCTTCCATGGATGCGTGTCACTCCGCACGGGCGTAGATCGCAATCGCGGGCCCTCGGCAAATGCCCCAAAATGGGCGGGCATTGTGGTTTTAGGTTTGCTGCGGTACCGAGCATGCCTTTGCGCAATTTCGCCTCCTTTTACTTCGCGCGCTCGATCGCGCGATCGATCGCGATTGCCCGCTGCCCTTTACGATGATAGAGATCGATTGTCCATCCGGCCGTTGCTGTTGGCAGATTTCCATCGGCAATTTCTCCGGCCTCATCGTCGATTTGCCGATGGGTCCCGAGTGTTAGGAGCACTTGAGGACGGCTTTTTCACACCTTTTTCGGCGAGAAGTTATGTTGTTACATTTTTTTTTTCATTCCCATGTACATCAATGGTGAGATGGAACGAGATGAAACGGGTGTGATAGATAGTCTACGTGAAAGCATGCAAACATCCTTTAATATGTTGCGTTACTGTGCCCTCAAAACACGGTTACGGTGACGAATTTGCATGAAATCTTTTAATAATTAGAATGAAAAATAGCTTTTTAGCAATGATCGTTTGTTAATGTTATATATGATAGCTTTAAACAATAAGGAATTATGAGGATCATAAATTCAGATATTCACTGTATTTATAAAAAATGGTTATTATTAATCTTCGAGTCTAAAAATGATTTCAAAGTTTTCCATTGTCCCTGAAAAAGTTAATGTTCATTCTCATATGGCAATGTAAAAAAAAATAACTTTTGAAATAATATGAAATAATTCAATTATATCTATTTTTTATGCATCTCAATCTCCACTTTTTATATTAAACAAGATTTGTTTTCAGTATTCAATACAAACTTTTGTCAAAGATCAGCGATTGTTTACGAAAAATAATTTTTATTATAATTATTATTGCAGTAATCGCCTGGCCGTATTGTTTAATACTAATGTTTATAGCTAAACAATGACAGTTCTTCTTCTTCTTCATCAGTATGGCTATGCTTAGGTTGATCTGGCGAATCCAGCTTCCTGGGCCTTGACCAGGTAATCCATCCATTTTGTAGTCTGATAATATACGTGCTTATTATCAGACTACAAAATGCTGATTTACATCCACTTTGTTAAAAATTATTACAATTGATAGAAAATGCCGTCAAAATTTTGAAACAAATACATTTAATACAATATTTAAGAAAAATTGATGTGAATAGATTATAACATCGTATATCTTTACTCCATCGCCAAATCAGTGAAACGTGAAGTTTATCTCAAAACTATTGCAATTATCAACCAATCGATAAATAAACTCGCGCTCTAACTCGCCCACTTTGATTGATAAATAAATCAAAATTGAGCCCAAGCGCGCCCAGATCGCTATCGACCTAAACAGCCCGTCCGAACGGTTCAGGACCCGGTACGAAACCGGCACGGCCGAATAATCATAATGAAAAACACATCCCGCCACCGGTAATAGCCGATTTTTATCACCTTCAAACGGTAATTCTGGTATTTTGCTACCACGGCCCAATACATTTCGCCCCGTCCGACGGGGCCCGCGCGCACAGCGGGAGCCCGGCCGCTGACCGACGGCGACCCCCGCGAGTCCGCGTGTCTATAAAAGCCTCATAAAAGCGCTATTCCCACCCGGGCCCGGGCTGGCCCCGGTGCTGGTGCTTAAAACAAATCAAACCAATATTTCGAACCACACCAACCGGCGAACGGCAAGGATTAGATTTCCTAGGACACGGACGGCACGGCACACGACTCGGGCGACTCCCGCACCCGAGCTTGATTTAGCTGTTTTACGAGCCAAATATTTTACGACAAATAGACGCCCGCGATTCGGCGCGCGACAGGTGGCGGCCAGAATTCGGTGCGAGGTTCAGCCATGGCGTACGTTCGGTCCCCAGTCACGCTGTTAAATTAATTTATATGTTATGGAACAATATTCGCCCGATATCATTGTCTTTTGGCCGGTTGGCTTAACCATTGCGCCTCTCTGCCTAGCGATCGATCCTGGCGCGATCGATGTTTATGAAGAAGAAAAACAACTCCAGTAGCCCCGCTGGGATCGAATTCGTCTCGCCAGGGAAGGCTGGCGCTGGCTGAGGTTCGTGTGTCTCTCTCTCTCTCCCATCTCACCCAGGGAGCCCGGTGGGAGCCAGCAAGGCGTCGAGGCGATGATAGACCCCGGGGAATGGCATTGAGATATAGGGAAAGCCGGGACGGGGTAGGTGTCGGTAGAATTATTAAATTTTGATTTGTCGATTCCGATGGCCCGTGGACTTTTTACGATGCGCGCCCCCTGGGCGCGTGCGCGTCCGTCTACGAACCGGATCGTCATAAAACTGTTCGCGGCTGGATGCTGCCGGACCGGCTATTTACATTCCAGCCCCGTTCGTTCAGGTTTTCTATCGCTCGCGAGGATTGTGGATGGAAGGGAATTATTTTGACTGCTGCACAATGGGCGAAAGCAAACAGAGATTTAAAATTATTGGATTACCCTCACCTGCGCACCAGCGTTCCCCGTTTGCTCCACCCAATTGTGCCATTGTGTGTGTCACGCGATAGCGTATCACGGGCGTGCTCGAGTGTGTATGTTTTTAGCCTTTGTCGGGGTTGTTTTATGAGCGGTGCGCCGAACACGGAGACACCCACTCGCAGGTCGATGCATATGGTAATTTATTTTTATTTCAATTTGGAATGCAAATTTTGCGGCAGATTAAATCATAACAGATGCTGGGCTGAGCGTCTCCTTTTGTGTGCGAAATGGAACTGTGTGTGGATGATTGAATTAACATGCACACCAAATTAGAACCATTTGGGTGAAATATACTCCAATGTGTTTCTGGCTAAAGCTTTATGGTGGTATGGTCTATCTTTACCTCCAATAACGACTCATTTCTTACGATCATTTCCATTTGCATCTGCAGAACATAACATAACCACGTGACATATAAGCTGATGTATTTTGAGAATAAAATGAATCCTTGAAGAGATATATAATATGGATGTTGTACTAAGATGTAGTTAATAATAAAATACGTCTTTCTATGATTTTTTGTATTTTTATAAAAACTATTACTATATTTTTGACTATGGACAAAAATGTTCCACGTAACACAACTGTACGATCACTTAGGAAAACTCTTTTTTAAGAAGAACCATTTTTGAACGATTTTTAAAACGTTTCATAACCTATGAAGATTTTAGGATCCGAGTACAAAGTTCAAAGGATTTTTATTCTAAATATTTTGTAGGTCATATTTTTAATTCATCTTGTCATAGTAATGCTGAAAATAACGCTCTTTTCCAACCATTTATAGTCATTGCTGATCCAACAGTAGCAAAATGTACACAAGAATAATAAAAAATAGGAAATAGAAGATCGCTATCATCTGTCTTTTCAAGTTTCCGTTGTATTTTACAAAAATAGTTACGCTACGGGCTGATAAAGTTTTACAGCGGTAGAATTAAAGCCATTATGTCCCTATTTGATGTAATATTTTTACTGCGCCTATGACCCAACGGAAATAAACACGCAGTAAACGAATAACTTGCAGATGGTTCCCACTGCTCTCGCGATCACCACGTAAAACACCACGTTGCGTGCTCACTGCACTCGCACTGGCAATGAAATCAATTTGCAACATTAGGCAACAAGGTCGGCGGATCGCTCGTCAAATTCGCATTACGGGCGGCAGCTACTGCGGACTCCCTCTCCCTCGTCGGATCATCAATTAACACCAATCCTTCACACCAAATGCAGACGTTATTTATTGCGCACCGACGCGCTTGCACTTGCAGCAGGGTGCAAGCCCCGATCGATTATCAAACCCAAGTGTGTGCGCGATCGAAGCCACTGCAGCCTCGGCCGCCGGGAGGCCAGTAGGGAGCCATAAACTGGCGTAATAACTTAATAAAGCCATCAAATCGATTGCAATTATCGGCTGACAGTTTCTCATCCCCAACGTTTACGGCCACGCCACCGATGACGACCGTCGCTCTAAGCGGCCCCCGTTCGCGCACGAAGGGTTTGTGTTGGGAGGTGTCGTTTTGTTGATGCTGGCGGATGAAAACTCTTTTCAAAACTCGACAGACCCCCGCAACGCGCGAGTTCGAGGGAGTTTCGGAAAATTAATAGCTCCATCATAAATAACTCAATAGGCGTGCGGCGGTCGGTGCAGCCGTTGATCGATACATGCAACCCGAACAGATATTTCCAGAGCTGCGAGACGCATCGGACCCGTCGGTGCGAATGCACCGGACCCGAGTGCGATGCTCCAAACGATGGGAAAATGCAATTAGTTTTATATTTGCCGTGCCGTTGTACTGGACGCGCTGGAGTCTGCTGGAGCGAAGTCTCACGCGCAAACGCTCTCCGCCTGAAGTCCGGTGGTCGACCCGTCCGCTGCTTCCATTCATAAATAATTGAAAAGGAGACCACAGTGACAGTTTGTTACGGCTGTGGCAATGTGTTACAATATTATTGGTGCGTACGGGAGCAGAACAAAACTCGCTTTCATCTGCTGTCGTTTACGTAGCGCGGGTAGTTCTGTTAATTAATTTTTCATTTGTGCCCCGCGGTGCGAACATGCTTGTACGGTGCGTACATGCACTCAATCAGCATACATTTACGGTGAAATTGGTGCACTTGTGTACGTGTCTGCGATGAAAAGTTAAATATGTGGAGAATGGCAATTAAGGATATGTTAATAAGTATCGTGAAGTGTCCCTATAGGTTGAATGTTCTCTTTTCAGGTGATCTTGAAATTGTATATGATTTCTGTACAAATAGTTGAGCTTACTTACTTTTCAAGCACTACAAGCTTTTTGAAATCTTTCCCTTTCGCTGCGCACTTGATTAAAAAAAGTCGTTCACCGTCATCATCCTGTAACAAATTTAGATCCTATAAAGGCTCGATTATCAAAGCATCACTCTACTGACGGACAATCAGCCCACCGTCTTGTCTTGTATCGACAAACTACTTTCCATAACAGAACAATGTTACCATGCGAACAGAGGATCTCGTATGAAAATTTCTTAATCAAGCAATCGTCCAGTGGCTCGAATGGCTCAATATTTTCATTAACCTGTCAACCCGCAAATGCAGTGTGCGTAATCACGCAGCACCTTGCCTGGTGCGCATGAAGCCAACCGTTACCATACCTTTGCAATCAAGTTCGACTTGCAGCCCCATACCACACCATCACCACCGCCACCAGAACCACGTGGACGAAACCGTGAGAAAGCATAAAATTACGCCAAATAATGTAATGTAACAACCGGATCACCCGCTGCGCAAGCGTAGACGAAACCAAGACATTCCTTGTGCGGACGGACGGGTAAAACCTAATGCACCTCTTCGGCAGCCTATTCCGGTCGCGGTCGGGTCGATCGCCGGCGTCTGTGGTGCCTCATTTGACCAAATTTGGACGCGTGCTTCCCCACGTGTGCGGCCACCTTCAGGCCCCGGACATAATCAAGCGGTTTGGCGAGCGGGCGCTCATTACGGGCGTGTTGCAACGACCTTCTGCCACTGACACCCTATTCGTGGAGCCCACGGACCGTTTAATATTCCTCATTATGCCTTACGGGGAATATTCGGTAGAAAATGTCGGCGATCGACTGCATGACGTTTCAAAGGACACTTTTATGCAATGAATTTATTTGTGTTTTTTTCTCTCTTCAACATAATTAACAAGCAACTAATTAAATACTGCTCCGATGGTCAGACGGGCGTTGAGCTAATTATTTAGCGGTGGATTCAGAAATTCAAATAAATCGTCCCACCGCTGGCATGTGGGTGGGTTTGGAACACCTTTTTGTCAGACACACACGCACTCGGACACACAAAAAAACGTGCACCGAAATCACTGATCGACAAAATGCAACCAATCAACCCTGGGGCGCTATGGGCGAAGTGTTTCGCGACGGCACCGGATGGCCATAATTAAGAAGTCGTTAATACATATTTTTAATTCCAGCCACTGCCCACACCTCGTTTCGAGCCGAGCAGCGCTGAGTGAAAGATGTGCAACTTTTTTTTTGCAGCAAAGCAAACAAACCAAACCGCTCGGCCGCAAAACTGCATCGTGCGGACTTAAATGGCAGATCTTATGTCTCAAATGTATACCTTAGACAATGACTTAGCGCCATATATAGATCCTAATCCAGGACGTTACGAACGAGTCATCCAATGTCATTCTAATGCACTCGTTCAACAGTAGGATCATCGTACTATTCATAAAACT
>KZ068326.1:1619-26653 GCA_002091845.1 Anopheles cracens | reverse complement strand
GAACGATAAGTCTCTCCTTGCTAAGAGAAGGCGATCCTGATGGAATCTGTATATTGGTTTTTGGAGTGGATTTTGATTGAAACATGTTTAATTTTAGGTGTCTGCGTGGTATGATTGTTTTAGTCCGCATAAACTCTTTTTAGGTTCATATATGTATATAGCAAACCCTGGACACTTACTTGGGGACCCAATTAATTCAATATAATTGTTCAATTGGTCACTAATCAGGTTTACATCATTTAATGTTTGCACATAAAAGCTTCAGCCAGCAAAAACATTTATAAAAACAAAATCGAATAGCATGGTGGTACCGGGGACACGGCACCAGCGATTTTGCTACACTCACGCACACGGGCGCGCGCGCGCGCCTGCATATAAAAAAGAATTAATTTAGAGCACTTTTTTTTGGCTGTCTCCTCTGCCCTGAGCCCGGGCTCATGGAACGAATTGGCGTGGTCGCGGCCGAGTGTTAATTGCTAACGCCTGCCTTGCGTCGGTCCGCTCGGACGCGCCCGTCGATCGAACCGTCGCGATCGCCTACTTCGATCGCCGTCCGTTCAGTGAACCGGAGCGAAATCACAGACTTTAAGCGGGGCATAAATATTCGGCCGGCAATTTCACGCTCGCCGTTCCGGTGGGTGTGGTAGTTGGTCGCTGTGGCAACGCATTAATTTGGGGTGTCGCGGGAATGCAACCGCCCCGGCACATCGTTAGGGTTGTTATTTTTTCCTGTCTGCTTTAGCGACGAATTTGATCAAATTTACAGAGTAGAAAAAATCTTCATTTTTAGTTAAAAATATAATGCCTAGAAAATCCGTTCCGGGCACACACAAACCCGCGCGAACAAATGTAGAACATGCCGACCGGATTCGGACCGTGCGTCGGTGCAACATGTCGATCGCTGGCGGTGATGTTGACCTGCTGTGCCTGCTTACTTTTTCGTCGTTGTTACAATCGCCAAACAAAATTGTTGATCCGTGCCGAGTGCGTAAATCAACGATGCGATTTGATCTCGGTGTACGTAGCGCTAAAAGTGAACACGAATTCGCAACACGGCGCAACAGTGGGACATGATTTATCCGTCGCAGAACGGAATGAAATTTGGAGTAGAGTGAAATTTGCAACAGAACAACAACAACGCAAGTCATCTAAACGTACTTTACCGCCTATCGCGTACACAATAAAGTCATCCAAGCATCGGACAGCTCCGACACCGGATAGCTTCACAATCGCCGGCACGGCCCGGTTACGTGTTATTTATTTAATTTTACGAGCTCGTTAAGATTTCATTAGCACACCCGGAGGTTGGTACACATTTCTAATAAGACCTGACACTAATTTTGCTTATCGATATTCATCGATTAATTGCTGCTGCTGCTCCCTGCGGGACGCCAGACCGATACCTATCGATAGCAGTCGCCGTTTGCACGGGACATGAAGGCTAACTGCGCCTATCCAGTGCACACGGAGCCTGCGTGATAACCTGCGTGAACTGTTCTCCCCGGACGCGTTTGCCTGGTGGTGCCTGCAGCGGCGGCCCCCAAGACATCATCATCCGTATCCCCACTGGGCCCAGGGATCGATGATCGAAAGCTCTGCACTGCTCATGTCAAACGGTGTTATCGGGCGATCTCTCCACACTCTCGCGCGGACACGTTGTTCCAAACACTTTGTACGTCAGATTGGCTCGCAGATGATTGGCGAACACACGGCGAACAGAGCCATGGGTGAGAAACAGCATTCTGAAGCAGGCGCAACACGTACGGCTGCAAACATCAGATGGTCACGATAAGATGGCAACGAGGTGAGCGCGCTGCGAAGATCAATATTTATATGTTAATTAATGTTAGATAACTAAACCCACTGGCAGGCACTAGCGGGAGGTGAATCTCGGACAGGTTGGCGTCCTCCGTCCTCGTTCCGCGGGACGTGCCGCGCTCCAACCGGCACCGGGGTGTCGGGGTAAGTTTTATCACCGCAACTACTACTCGGGCGGGTGATAATAATTTATTTTCAGTGAAAAACTGCTCCCGATTCCGACGATCCTCCCCGTGGCTGCGTGGAACAAGTTCCACTTCCTTCGCGTCCGGGGCCGGTTATCGCTCCGGCGAGGTGTCCGGGAGCCGCGTCCGCGCGAGTGCACCGGCCGCACATATAATCTGCTTATCGAAGCGTTTTAATCTGAGACACCCGACACGTCTGCCGCCGGATGGCACACCGAGCTCCGTTGGCATGCAAATGCAAAAGGGGAGCTTAAATTCGATCAATTCTCTTGAAGAAGACGAAGCGCCGAAGCCCGAACCGAGCCCCCGAGGATGTGCGCCTCAGGTGTCTCGCTTCCACTACGGGTAGCGGAATAAAAAATGGCTCCCTACTCTACCGCGACTTCTCGCAAAAGGCTCACTAATAATAGGGCAGCAGCAGGCTTACGGCCGGCTCCGGCTAGAGAAAGCCACACGTCAGTTTCGGATGAAAAGTGTAGCAAATTTTTCACCTTAATCGACGCTGTAATTAAATCATGCTACTTGGTGCCATCTTCAATGCTTCGGTTCGGGCTTTTGCCCGGACGATCCGGGGCACCGAAGCTGCTCGGGATGCGTTCGGCGAGCGTAAGGTGATAAAATATGCACCATTTAGCACGACTCGCGCTGTGCACACGTGGCGCATTTAAATACAATTCTGCGGCCGCGAATCGGTGGCACTGTCATTAAAATAAATCAGTTGCAGAAATGATCTTTAAGTGCCCGTGGTGGTTCTGTAAATCATCTGGGCACAGGGCGGCTCACGGGCACGCCGGTACGATGCATGTCGCGTCTAATGAAGTACCTAATGGCAGATAAACAGGAAGCTTTAAATTTATTACAACACCCAGTTCCATTCCCAGTTCCCCCGGAACGATCGGTAGTAAATTATCCCTCGGTCGGACGGCTGCAGGTGGGACGATGTGGTCGATTTATGCGGCGAAAGGAATGTTTTAAAACAATGTCAAAAATCGTTCCCATTTCGCGGAGAATGTTGTAAATCTTTTCACTTCGAAAAATAACTTCGATTAAACCAGATCTAGATGCCTTTGGAGCGGATGAGCGCAGGAAAATACTACGTCAAACAGAGAGCACGTTGTGATCGTCAAAGAATTAATAGGTTATTGCTTATTTCGTTGATGAAGAACCTTTATCCACATACATAATTGTTTCCTTGTAAGTAAAGAATTTTCATAAACCATTCCATTATATTATACAGAGGCATATGTTCCTATAAATAAGCTATTGTAATGTTATTCGAACAGTTCTCTTAAATTAAGTTTTCGTTAAAAAATAGATACTTTTTACTACAAAACTTTGGTTTTTATAAACAACCTCACAACCTCATAAACGAAGCACCCTGTACACTTGTTTTGTTTCCAAACATATGATCCTCTGTTTCCGCATAGTCATCAATCGTTTTGGGTGTAAATAAAAACAATCATAACACTGCCAAGACACTTACCTGTAGCATGTTGACACCGTTCGATCAGTAGCATTACAGTTGCCTCAGGTTCACCATCAACTATTGGCAAATACGAGTGGCTTGGAGTGTATGTAGAATTCAAAGTTCGACCTATATCTTATATTCGATACGCAAGACCTAGTGCATGTGAACAAGAGTAGTGAACATTGCACTCCTACCAACCAACCATGGTTTTCCTACGTGAGCTTCGGGCAACAAGCGTGACCTCAATTAAGGTGCGCACCAACGACACGTCAATCACCCATCACTCCATGCGTACGCGGGCAAACCCGGTGAATCCGCCCGAAAAGAGCGCATGCGATTAACATCGTCCAGCGAACGCCGCCGCGGTTCAAAGTGCAAGTCAAATCAATGTTCCAGCCACCGGCAACACGCCCCACCGGAACGATGCATTTGCAAAAATGCAAACAATGCGAGGTTGCTTTTTTCTGCTTCGTCCAACGGGTGCAACGCGCTGCAACCACCCGAATGGCCACGGCCGGTCTGTTTGATCCACCCCGTGTTCCCGTGATGTGGATTTACGACGGTGGAAGGCGACTATGGTGACGGGGAGATATCTTCACGGCATTCTACCGTCTGCATTCATTGCCAAGTGCGATCGTATCGTTGGCATTCGAAAGGTGTTAACCGCCCAGTCATCTGCCGCGTCATCCTGAGGCACCGGTGAAGCAGTAAAAAAAAAGCCAGGACGTCAGGATATCACCCCACACCGATGACAACCGGATAATGTTCCGGAGCCGAGCGCTTCAATCAACGCATCCAACGCGAGACGAATGCCGGCAGCAACGCTCGCAGGTGAAAGTGTCATTCGATATCTCGCGGTGGCGTTGTCACCGGACAAGGATATAAGTAGTATGGAAGCGGAACTCATTCCGCTCTGCCATGCCATCCGGAAATTTGCGTTGAACGTGTTTAATTTTCTCCATTTCTACTTACAGGGGCAATGTGCTTTCAACAAGGACTACGCGATCGCCAACATCAGCGAGTGGGCCATCATGCCCAAAAGCGAGGACGCGCTGGCCTACGCCCTGTGGAAGGTGGGCCCCATTCCGGTCAGCATAAACGCCGCTCCCAAATCGTTCCAGCTGTACAGGTGAGCCGCGGCAGTACTTGCTCGAGTTTCGCCCTGTTCCCTTCAGGACACTCTTTGTTTCGTTTCGCTCCTTGACACAGCAAGGGCATCTATGACGACGAAGCTTCGTGCGATAATTCGAAAGTGAACCACGCGATGCTGCTGCTCGGCTACACCAAGGACTATTGGATACTGAAGAACTGGTGGGGTGGTTGGGGCGAGGAGGGCTACATGCGGCTGGCCCGGGGGAAGAATCTGTGCGGTATCAGCAACTACGCCGGTTACGTCACGGTTTGAAGGGATCTAGGCCCGTATTGAATATGAACTGTCGAAGCAATTGAGCTGAGTGCTGAGCAAATGTAAATTACGGTGTTTGTATAATATATTCTACTGATGATATCCTGAGATTCTTGTTCTTTTGTTTTTCAGTTGGCTTTGGATTATCTTTTTATCTTATGTCCTCCTTTTTTTCTCCCAACTCTCTTAAGTCATAAGTCATCATTTGGTCCAGCAAACCTGCAAAAAGTATAGGAGTTTGGCGAATAAAATTGAATAAATAGTATCAATACTTTCATCCATCTTCTAAACGTTCGCTTTAGTTTAGCTTAAACTAAGCTACCAGTCGTATTTTAAACAACTTTTTTCTTTAATCAACGCTTTTGTATGTAAAGCACAAGAGACCAAACCAACCCTTCGTAGCGAATGTAATCATTACCGAACGCAGGCATTCGAGCAAAGCTCGTACAACATGTCGAGCAAAAAGGCACTCCGCGCCTTATCGCAGCCAGATAAACCTGTAACTAAAGATAATAATGCATCCCACCAGCACGGCAGAACACATACAACGCCCGGCGGTGGCGTAGGGTCCGGAATTGGATGGCCGTCTCGCTCGAGAGCTCCGAAACTGGCCAGAAACACCGCCGTTCCGCCTTCCACGATACCGCCAACACTGGCCGCGACCGCAAACAATCATGCATAAATTTTACTAATCTGATTTTGCCAGCTTTCCGCCTTCCACGATACCGCCAACACTGGCCGCGACCGCAAACAATCATGCATAAATTTTACTAATCTGATTTTGCCAGCGAAAACCCGTTCGTCGATCCGGCAGCCGGCGTGAAGAATACAATTGCATTACCGCAGCCGGCCAAAATGCAAAAACCCATTCAGAATGAAGTGTGAAATCGCCTGTTTCTCTCGGGCAAGCACAAGAAGAAAGCGATGATGATGACACCTTTTTTTTTTTTGGCTGGCCCCAAAACCGTGGAGGACCTACCATCAGAAGCCACCAAGAATCGATCGATGGACGGGGTGACTCTTTTTGGGGTGCGTTGAGGCAAGAGAAAAAAACAGCCCGCAGCATTTTCGGTTGCAAATAATGTCCCACGTTGCACCCGATACGGCGTCCGGCCGACACTAAAGCCGTGAATTATTGCAAATCAAAAAACATTTATTCGTGAAGCAAAATACGATCACCGGCTCCGTTAGCGGAAGCGTTTCCAGAAGCAGCACCGAGTCGGATGGACGGTGCAGAAAATGGACCAAAATGACGACAGTTCGCGGCCGGTGCGAATCGAATAAAAGATAGCCCACACCGCGCGGAGGATAGGGATGATTTTCGGTCGTTAAAACCATTCGATTGGCAATGTTTTATGTCACGCTGGAGGTGATCGGTGGTGTGCTGCTTATGGTTCGGGCAGGTCATCCGAAACAATCTGAAATATGGTTAATTTGATTACAAAAAAGTGTTAACCATATTACCATTGGTCAGCTAAACGCTAGCTAAGAAACTCCTTCGGTAGAGCGTGTCCTGTTTGGAAATAAATTTCAAATTTATTAAAATTCCATTCCCACTGTTCGCCCACTGCAGTGATGACCCTCGTTTTTATCGTTTAAATTTATATCTTACACTCCTTTGCCGCAAAACTCGATACGATACTTTTGCACACGCTCGTCGTCTTCTCCGTTTCGCATTATCATTACTCAGGCGCTCGGCGTATCTACGCACGGCGCGCTCGGATACGCTAACGCCCGCTGAATTGCCTGCTAATTGACGATGAAATGCGCCCGATAAGAGACACAACCCGTACGGCGCGCTCGGATACGCTAACGCCCGCTGAATTGCCTGCTAATTGACGATGAAATGCGCCCGATAAGAGACACAACCCGGCCGGAATCGGGCCGCTGCGATCGCTGTTGCAGTTTTTGACACCACAAAGCCAACCGCGCAACCGACTGGCGGACGGGCGGACCGAAAAATGCACCGAAATGGCTGACGGGTCATCGTCACCCGCCCGGTCCTGCAGGTGAACAGGTTGATGCTGCTGCACCCGGTCATCCATTGTGCTGTGGTGTTGATTTTGCGCGAGTCCGCATCGCGGCGACGCTTCAAAGCCATTGTTCGACATTGCTCTATCTTGTCGAAATGCATCAGCGGGCAAAATAAATAAAGTGCATGTGTAAAAAAAAGGAGCAGGAGCGGCAGAAGCACCACATCCGCTTGACCCGTGCTTTCTGCAATGTACGGGATGGGAGGTAGTGGCACCAGGAAGCGATCGGAGATGGGGGATTTGCTTTACAAATGATCAACACTTGTAAGCCGTCAGTATGGCGTGCCGAAGAGCGAACGGGTGACAGCATTTTGGATGGATTTTTGTTCGTGGACACAATGAAAACACGGTTGTTGGGCAAGAGGTTTATTACATTTTTAAAACGTCTTAAACTCTTAAGATATTGTTCTACACCTTAAAGGAATTGGGGATCCTCTTACAACAATTTTAAATACCAGGTTTCCTTGTTTACTTTTATTCAAAAAATACTGGATGCTCTTAATGTATGGTGTAGCTGAAACATACTTCAGTTATGCACGAATACCAATTTATGTTTTTTTAGATCGGCATCTTTTGTTATACTGTTGCTCCATTGGCAAAAAAAAATCTTCAGTACAATCGACGTATACCCATGATCTTGAAGTTCCATTGGACGAGAAATTCGAGAGTCTCGATCATCTGGAAGCAGTAACCCCATATGTAAAACTTGTTTTGACAGCGATGGCTACTACATTGTCTAGAACCGCTCGATGCCAAGAGAAATAATCTACATCTTCCGTCGAATTATGAAATTACCTCTATGATTAGACGTTTCAATGTCCCACGAAATTCGCGGCGAATATCTCAATCAACTAAACGAAAGTTGTGGGTCTATTGTATCCCGATTTATCGTTGAAGTACCGTGAAAATCCAGGTGCGTAACACATGGTCATACACACCAAAGGTAGGTTCAAACCGGCATAAAAAATATTTTGAATCAAGCATAAACAAGTCAGGCTACCTAAAAATAGCAGACGTAGCCCAACATAAGGTTCCATAGGTTCCCATTAGACATAGGCCATCGCTTGGACATAGCAGCTTTCCTCAAAGCGATGTGGTGGCTCGAAAACCGTTTTGCTTCAAATTTTAAACCATTTCAAATCTTTCAAATCACGACTTGCGGCTAAGCGCAAAGGCTCATAAATCTACCACAAACAAGCCGCTGGGTGGTCAGCTCATTACAGTTAGAACCACACACAGAACACTCCCATTCTAAGCTTCCTGTGTTCGTGTGTGATCCTCTCCGACTTAGCGTTAAGAAGAAGAAGAAAAAAACGCATTAACCTTCGGGAAATATGATAAATCACTCGCCGCGATGTGGGTATAAATCAATGCTTGTTAGTCGCACTCACACGGAAGCCGCAGCCATCGATAAGGTGTTGAAAGTCGCTATTAGCGAATAATGTAGGCTCGATAAGCGGCTTTCGGCCCCATTAGCTTAAGCTTGGATTATGTTCGTATTTACGGAGGTTCGAGAACTGCTAAGAACGTACTACGGAAAGTCTCTACGGGTGTTTTGTAAGCCCAGCGATCGATCACCAAATCGTACAGTCTCGACTTCGTTAACTATGCACACAGCTGTAGCCCGTGCAATCAAATTCAACATAATTGACTTAGGCACACTCTCACCATCAGTTCGTCTCACCAAATTCCTTGTGTCTTGTGTCGATCAACACGGTTGGATCTAAATATTAGCTAACGTCTTCCTTTATTTGGCCAACAGTGGAATATCTGCACGTGCGAATCAAAACCGATCATTCTCTCTCTCTCTGTCTCTCACATTTCGGTGGAAGTTTGTCGGACTAAGACGTATGACCTCAATATTTGCTCATCGATACGTCAAGCAACACGCGCTGCTCGTCGGAGGCTCATCAAACGCGCGTTTTGGACACGGGAAAGTGATTTTTATTGATGGACACACCGACCTGTCAGTTGCCATCCTGGAAGACATGAGTCGTCTGGAACCGTGGCTCTATTGAAGGATATAGTGTGCGAAATGAAATCATCGCGGGCCTACGCAACCGTCCGGTCCCTGGGCTCATGATGTTCCGACGAAGGCTTTGTGTAATCGAATCAAATCATCACTAATTGGCGTACGCATCGGAAGACTGGCGGCTTTTTGAAACAACGGCAGAAATTGCAGACTTCACCTTCGTGCAAACATTGACGGATGAACGACACGGTAGTTTGCACATTTGTGTCACGTCCTGGCATCTTCTTGTGATCTTTTTTAACTCAAGGGCACTTGTGGCTCTAATTAATTCGAAGCAACCACCTTCTTGGAACACTGGGACCTTTAAAGATTTACGCTCACCCATAGGAAAGCGTTCGTTTAACCCTTCGCCCCGTAATCAGCGTGTTGGTTATTCGTTTTTTCTTTCTTCTTCTTCTTTCTTCTTGATTTATGAGACATGATTTGGCCACGCCGAGTTCGACCATGACACGACCGGGCGGGTATTTCGCGTCGTGCGTTTAGCTTGACTGCCATCGGCCACGAATTCGACATTACGAAAAATTAGCCAGACAACCCAAACGGGCACCCCCGAGAAATGGCCTCACACAGGTCACGTGCTAACGCATTCCATTGTTTTTGGCCAGCGCATAGTAAGCAGGCCAACAGTTCGCGATCCAGTGCGAAAGTGGTCAACCCTTGCAGACCCTCAGGTTCCCCCCAACCTTGTGTCGATTTGACGGATCGGTTGGTTCATTAGGTCGGATTAGTTACGGGATTATCTCGGACGCTCCTCGTTTCCGAATCGAATCGAAACGAGCCCGGCGGGAACGACCTTCGAGACAAAAAAAAAAGAACACGGATAAGATTAACACATATTTCACGTATCGTATTGACAGCCGAAAGTACGTTAATCTCCGACACGACCGTTCGCTCAAGGGACAAACCGGAATTGGTTCGCCCACTCGAGAAGATGGCGGAGACGGTCACATATGCTACTTACATCGTTGTGCGTCAAAACAGGGTGGCGGGACTGCCACGCTCGTGCCAGGTGTATGCAATTAATCGACTTACCCGTGATGTGGAGGTTCGTGATTAAAATCATCCCCCCGAAGAGAAAAAAAACAGAAAAAACCGGGCGGATTTGGCTGGACCTTCGCCCAGAATCGGTACACATTCGAATCACATTCACCCGCGTTGGACTGCACTCCCTGGAAGGGTTCGTAAATGCACGTTGCAACTGCACCGACTGTACACATTCGAATCACATTCACCCGCGTTGGACTGCACTCCCTGGAAGGGTTCGTAAATGCACGTTGCAACTGCACCGACAATATTGTTCCGTCATTCATATAGTGCTTTATGAAACGTAAACATGTAGGCCATATCCATGAGTTGGGAGGGATAAAACGTGCTGTATCGAAATTGGTGAACGTCCCATAGGGGGCACAAGGATCAATGAAGGGACTTGGGTTTGACTAAGCGGAATTTTTTGTTGAAATTGTTTTGCTAAAACAGAGGTGTAATATTTACGATGATTTTCATCAGAATTGTAGACAATTCAATAAACATTTGAAATAACTATTAGAAAAAAGGAATGGAAACTCTGACCAATGGATTCCTCACAGGACAGGTGTCGATTCTACACAAGGTTTGGAATATAAGCGCCTCAAGGTATGCAACAAAACAGAGCTGTTATACTATCGCACACACATTATAACAGTTTGAATCCTTACGAAGTTGAATTTTAAGATTAATCATTATGCAATTAATACAATTATTTTTTTGTTACGTTTTGTTTTCTTTTTATGTTATTATTTGCTATGTTCATGTTTTGTTATGTTTTTAATTATTACGAATATGACCGCTACTCAAACTGTGTCGTCATAAAAGAAACGATGTACCACGGAAAATGTGAATCGAAATAGGCCAAAATTGATTTCCTCCTACCGACTGCGAATAATCGGCAATTGTGCATTTGTGCATGCATTTCTTGAATTTATGAAAACCGCTGAAATGTTTTGTCGTGTTTATTTATGCTTTAAAATGCCATATAACGCAGAATTTAATTAAACTGTCTTATAATTTAACAATATTGTTTCGATGAGCCCGGTGTGCATAAAATTCTGGTTCTCCCATTCTCATCTCTTTCTTTCTGCATCTCTGTCGCACATTTGAGTTGCCCTATATTTATCTCGCTCTTTCGCGTCCGCTTGCTTGCGCGCGGTCACCCACTGGTGCACAACAATGGAGGCCGGGTGAGCTGATTTGACAGCTTTGACGGCTGCTAAGAACAATAACAAGAACAGCTGTCAAATGACTTGTCATTTTGACACAATAATAACAAAAATAAACAAATAAAAAAAGTCAAGAAAATTTTCGTTTGCGCACTACGCACTCTCGCCGTGCTGACCGAGTTTTGCTCGTTTTCCGTGGTGCAAATTTAGGAAAACCAACTCCCTCCATCACTGCAATGGGTGACTTAGAGTGTGCTAACGGTGCGCGGCTCAACGGGACCACAGCGGATGGCGTGAAAACTCCGTTCCTGATCGGTGTCGCTGGTGGAACGGCCAGCGGAAAGGTAAGCGTTGGATGGGGCGCGTGTGCCGCACAGTACGGGACGAAATTGCTGCGCAGTGTCTGCAGTGCAACCAGAAAATATGGCCCCGGCCTTGAAAACGGTGACAAAAATAGGCGTTCATCCATAAGATGCACCGCGAATTGATAAAACATACGCTCAACCGTCGCCCACATGGTTCTCCTCCTTCTCGTACACGCAGTCGACGGTATGCAAACGAATCATGGAGCAGCTCGGCCAGGCTGATATGGACCATACGCAGCGACAAGTGAGCAAACAAACGAGGCGTCTCATTTACGTAATCATCCGCTCACCGCACCGCACAATGCATTTGTTTTCGTTTCCTCTCCCCGGGTGCCCCCACGTAGGTCGTGACAATAAGCCAGGACAGCTTTTATCGCGAGCTCTCGGACGCGGAAAAGGCGCGCGCCGAGCGGGGTCTCTTTAACTTTGACCACCCGAGCGCCTTCAACGAGGATTTGATGCTGCAGACGCTGCAGGAAATACTGCAGGGGAAGAAGGTGGAGATCAGCGAGTACGATTATCGCCGGAACGCTGTTTGTCCGGAGAAGAGAATCACCATCTACCCAGCGGACGTGGTGTTGTTCGAGGGCATTCTGGTGTTCTACTTTCCCGCCATTCGCGATCTCTTCCACATGAAGCTGTTCGTCGATACCGACTCGGACACGAGGCTGGCGCGAAGAGGTAATGAACGCAAATTCCGCGGAACTGTGTGCGCCTCATGTGATGTGATGTTTCTGATCGATTTTCCATGTTCTAGTTCCACGTGACATAAACGAGCGCGGTCGAGACTTGGACCAGGTACTCAATGCGTACATGAATTTCGTGAAACCAGCGTTCGAAGAGTTCTGCTCGCCGGTATGATTTGTTGTTTAATTCTCATTTTCCTTACGAGCACATTCCTGAATCGAACAGCACCTAACCCCATGTATTTGTGCATTTCAGACAAAGAAATTTGCTGACGTCGTTATACCGCGAGGAGCAGACAATACAGGTAAATTTAAAATAGCGAATAATGTGCTAGAAAATAAGTTTCTATAGTTTCGTCCTAAAGATTAATGTTTAGTTCTTCTTCTACTGTCCTTTCTCTATTGGTTTTCTTCTTAATCACATCTGTTTCTGTTGGGTGTTGAGGAGCAATTTTTCCGGAACTAACTTGATCTCGTGATTAACGTTGGCCATCTGTTAGGGGATGGTCTATCTATTCCTGTTCACGTCTTGATCTTCCTACGTTTTCGTGTAAAAACCCTCTTCTTGTGTTTGTGTCTAACGGTCAATACAACTTCGAGATTTGTACTAACTGGGTTCCCCTGCTTCCTGGTAGCTGAAACACGGTGCGTGTGTATGTGTCTCTGGTAGAAACCACACGCTCTTTCGCTTCAAAACTCTGTGTCAAAACTAAAACAACCACGTGTTCTTCGTCCTCATTTTAAATCGTTCTTTGATTAACGTCCATTATGTGAGCTGAATCACATCGTACCAGCGTCAGAATCATGCACATGCCGAGAAGAGACGGTTTCAACTGGATGTTTCTTTTTATTGTTTTTTTTTTTTTTTTTCTCTTGCTCATCTCTTTCTAACATTTTTGCAGTTGCGATCGATCTGATAGTGCATCACATAAATGAGATCTTGCATCCAAGTGGCGGAATCAACCAGAACGGGCACTAAATCGTTTTGTCTGTGGGGTCGGTGTAGGTCATGTTGGTCCTCCGCATACACAAAAAAGCGAAACAAAACGCAGCGATCACCACCGTAAAGTGTCGAACCACTGTTTGTGTTTATATGTGTGTATGTATCATTGGCATCACATGTAAACGCTGCGCCCGAGGATTAAACCTTAAGATCATACCAAAGCACACACCGCACACCACAGGAAGTAAAACAAAAACTAAACCAGTGCGCGCCACATCTCAAAATCTACCCGGTTTACGAACCGATCGTACTTGCTAGGCAAGGCAACCACAAGCGTAACGGCAAAACCTCAGCAAAAAAACGCATGCCAAATCAATGTTCCAAGCTAACATACTGCATGACAGCTATTTTTTACGCCGCTTTTCACCACAGAGTTATCAAACTACTCAGCATCAAACGAAACGTAGAAGATTGTGCATTTAATCTACTAATAACGAACCATATTCGAATCCGTAATGGCAAATCAAGGATTTAGACTGAATCATGCACGTGGGTACACTTTGCCGAGTAGAGTTTGATTGTTCTTTTAGTATTCTGAGCACTACTTATTGAATGATTCCTCTTCAAAATCGTTTGGAATCCACTAGCCCACTTAACACCACCTAATGTTTTACAGAGTTGCTTTATAAAGCAGTAACAGCTTTTCTAATGGCATCACAACCGCAAAATGAACTAACCAAACAATACTAAATGAACATGCTTTATCTCTTCGAGAGCTTAAAAATCAACGATATTTATTTCGATATTGTTGGATATTTCATTTACCACGCGGAATGTTGCTTGAGATGCAGCGAAACTCTGTGAGCGGTTACTTAAATAGATACATAAATTTATTGCTAATTTGACAATAACAAATAACTCAAAGCCAAAACCAGCTGCTGGTAAAACCCCTTAGCCTTTGTAAGGCTATCCGCCAATTCCGGCATGCATTTTGCTTCACATCGATTTTCTCAGTTTGCAAACGAAAAACCAAACCCTCCCCCCGTTGCATATGCATCCATCCCAACATTCCCACAAATGTTCCGTTCGTTTCTGGAAATGTCATTTTCTGCTAAAAACATTCCTTTCCTTTTACCCGTTTGCGCCACTGCCAGTGTTTCTTTCGTTGTTATTTTGCATCGCGAACATCGAGCATCTAAACCCCCACTTAACCACTCAGTGAACGATCGTGTCAATCTCAAACAACCGCAGGCGAACCGTTTTAGTCAGGCAACGTTAGCGTGCGCGTCTGTTTAAGTCAAAAATGTTACTCAACACTTAACAAACACACACACACACTTAGTCAGTAATCCGTGAACACGAACAGCAGGAAGGTGTTCTACAGTGTAGCGTTTAAGGCAAACAATGCAGGAAAACAAAACAGAAACGATAACTAACGACAAGATAATCGATAGTCGAAGAAACACATGGTGATCATACAAACCGATATCCGATATAAGGCATGTTTCGCGTGTGTGGCACAATAAAGAGGACATTTTTCAAATACGCATCCACCCGGTCCACGACTTTTTTTCATTTTGTGTTCGTATTTATGTTTTGTTTGCCTTCGATATCGGTTCTGCCTGCTGGTGATGTTGTGTCTCTTGCGATGGTGATTTGCAAGTCGTGCCCACCCCGGGTTGTCAGCGTCCGTTTGGTTTTAATGTCCATGGTTGATTTTGCCACGATGCACTTTCGTCTCCGTTGCATCTTCATTGTAAACAGGAGTAATTAATCGCTCACAAACGGTGTAACGATCAATAATGATCAACCGTTCATAGTAGACCGTGTGGGATTTTATTTATATAATTGTGGTTGTATGTTTGCCAATGATGTCTTACACTTTGTCCTGTTTTTCGTTTCTTCTTGCAGTCGCTATCGATCTGATCGTGCAGCACATCCGCGAGTTCCTGAACAATCGCACGCGCAGCGATCACAGTCCCCACTTGGCGACGTGCGGCACCAGTGCGATGAACCTGGCCAACGGTAGAGGTAAGCCATCCTATAACGGAACCGATCCGCACTATCGGCCACACTGAGCAGCAGTGCCGGACGGCCGACCGTTTGCCAGCTCGGGACACACTCTCTTCCTGCTCTTCCCCTCTTTCCCCTTCAAGTGGTTAGCAAAATCAAACCATGATACAAACCAACAAAAACATACCCGCCTGTGTCCTCTCACAAACTGTAATGGCATTTGTTCGTCGTAGTTTCGCACACACCCAAACTAAGATTAAAAAGCGCGTTCAGACACACGCACACAGCAGATACACGTCGGCGGATATATCGTTTCCGCCAGAAACACATAGATGATAAGCAATACGATTAATAGCCGATCACCGTTTGAACTACCAATAGTGTCTAACGCTAGTTCTGTGTCATTTTCGTTCAGCCAAATTGCTTCCAAAAAGCACAAACACATCCATACCCGAAAAGGGAGATTACGTCAATAAGACGCAGACAAAACAAGCCCCAATCAGCTCACAGCCCAGTGTCATCTGTCAGAAGTAGTTCTGGCACGTAGTGTGTAGACCACTAAGCGGCTTCGCGTAAGCATGTCATCGTTGAGCCATCCAAAAAATCTATATTAACATCTTACTTTCGAGCACACAAAGTGTGTACGCTGTTTACACGATCGTTATAATAGCGTTTTTAAAGATATAAAACAACATTATTTTTTGTGTTAACAACTCGAAGCATTTTCAGTGCATTCAAAGCAAAATATTTAACTTTTATTTATTAACACTGCACTCGTAGATGATTGTTGTTCATTGAAAGTAAAGAAGCAAATACCTCATCAACGCTTCATGGGCAAACGCAAACAAGGTTGTTTATTGATTTACTAAACTTGGCTTTTGCTACGTCGCGATTATGGCTTGTTGCTGCAGTAGTTTTTCGAATAGGGGCGTTCCAGCCATTTTCGTAGAAATCTGAAGTGCTTCAATTGCCTCCCGGTAGCGGTCATTACCAACGTAGCAACAACTACTAATACGTCTCATGCTACTAACATTTTTATTTCGATTCATCAACCAGTGTGCTCGTTGTGTGCATAATAATCTCAAGTAAACCATCAGCACTCCGATAAGGTTCACACAGAACCCAGCAATAACACTTCTTGGAATAGTAACAAACACATTGGGTAATGGAGTAAACGTGAGCATTATTAATTTCTTAGTACTGTCGTAAACTATTCCAGTCAAACTAGCACGTAAACCATGTTTTGTTTTGTTTAATCGAGCATCACTGCAAACGATACCTCAACATGAACCATTTCATACGAATGCGCTGCTTTCATTTGCTACTCGTAGGCTATTGATTTTTATTTACTTTAAGTTGTTCCTCACCAGCAGATATAATCTCTCGGTTGAGGGCAGTTTCTGCCACTAACAAACATGCTTTTGTTGATTTTTTTTATATATAATATATATTATTTTATTGTTTAAGTTTAATATTTCTTTCTTCACTTTTCCTCCCACTTTTTCTATGTTTCTTCCGTGTACTATTTTTAACCCTCTTGACAATGTATACATGATTAACTCTGTTTCGTTTCCTCTCTTTATACCGTATCTGATATTTCTAGTCCGTTACTTCGTGTTCCACTAGAACGCATACCATAACATAGAAGAAAATGAAAACAAGAAGCTAGTACCAAATTTACAAATGAAACGATTTTCTACGGGTCACAGTAACCATTTGAAACCAAACGAGAAACGATTAACAAAATGCACAGGCAAGAGAAAGAGACATCCTTTATTTCCGCCCGGGGGGGAGGGATGAGTCCATGTAACCTGAGACACTACGGTTAGCTTCTCCCGAAACAAACAGACACCAAACCGACGGAACGACGGCAAATACAAACCCAGTTCTCTTGATTGGCGCTGATTGTACTGAATGTATGATAGTCAGAATAATCCTTCCCGCCTCCCTCCGCCCCTCCCCCCAATAACTCAACCCACAAACACACACTCGCTCACAAAAATGGTTGACAGGGATCAACGAAGGCAGTACCTTTACTGTAGCCTGAATCTTTTGAGTGAAATATATGTTTATTACCGATGGTTGTAAGCTTCGAAGCGTCCACTACGTTCGTTACCACCCGTGCGTCCGCTAGCACAAATTGTATGTTCGAATTTATTTGACTGGTTGTAAAGGCGTTTCATTGCTGACTTGTATAGACCATAATCACTCCGCGAGAGGTGCCATTGTTATTAGTTTTTAATTTATATCGTTACTCGTACTTGTGTATCACCTTGTACTGTTTATTCGGTTCACTACTATGTGCTGACAGCGATGGCAAGATTGAAATAAAAGCTAAACATACCTACTCTGACTCCTCTGTTGCCTGGCTCCTGTTGCGTGTCTTGTCCCACGGGTGGAGGACCGCAAGGTGTTCCGAATGTCTGTCCAATGTCCTTTGACGTGCATTAACCAATACACAAACATGCTGTCGGTAAGGATTGTGTTTTATATCATTGCTCAAACAAGTGAACGTTAACCTTTTACTCCGTAGTAATGCCCCGAGTGTTGATGATTTCATTCTCTACTTCTCTGTACCTGTTGCTTATTGTATTGTCCGCAGTTCAAGCCGCTAGTACGCAATCGATATCCCCCTCCATGATCAGTAGTCAGCTCTATGCGGTACTGTACGAGTACAGCTGATCTGTTTCCGAGTTGAAGTTGGCGAGCTGAATTGATGAAAATTGAGTTTTTTTTTTCGATGATCCAACCTTAATGTACAGAAGTCAAACTCTAGAGATTACTTTTGGACAGAAGCGTGTATAGGTAATTGGTAGCAGATCGGTGACAGTGGCAACGGAGGCCAATAGGTGAATCGTCACACAAAAAAAATTAAAGAGAAAGGGTAATATGGGCTCTATCGGTGGGAGCCCGGTTTGGCCGTACAATAATCCTCGAAGAGCAATATATCTTTTACTACTAGGATAACGTGCATTGCGTAAGGAAGTGGACCGTCGAAAACGAGCGAATGTCGGTGATGATGTGGACATTGAAAGCAGTTTGATACAAGCTCACAGCTCACCGACAGCTTGTAGGCTTCAGAGACTTTTATTCATAGACGAAGCGATGTGATGGAATAATAAAACGGAGCAGTAATGATATATCATACAAATCTAAACTACAACCACTTTTTGTAAACCCTAGGAAACGGTTCCACGAATGGAGACAGATTTCATACATTGAAAAGTAAATATTTTATCTAATTTCGGGTTCATGTTGCTAGTGAAAACCAACAAAATAAAAACCAAATAGACAGACAAACAGACAGAGAGATCGATCGTGGCTCAAATTCGCCAAGCACGCCGTGCGCTACAAACACGCCGATATGGCGACAGCAGACAGCAGGTGTACAATGAGAATCGTTTAGCAAATATCATTCAAACAATGTATGTACAATAGTGTAAAACACCACCAAAAATTTGATTTATTTTTTATCTACTATTTAACAATAAAGCTGTTAAAAACCTTTAAAGACAAGTTGTTATGATGAACTTAGTTTTTCTGATTTAACAAGGATGACAACAGAAACTGGTATACATTATGGTATTTGCTTATAAACTAATATCCTTCGTTATTTTGAAGATTGGATGCGTCGGTGTGTGGTTTAGCGCTATATGAATTTCGTGAACTCAAATCTCATCTCTTGACGGTCTTTTCGTAAGGAAGATTAACAGTAAATGGTTATGAGCTTGATCAGGCATGAGCAGTATGAGGCCCTGAGTATTTTTTATACGGTCGACTAAGAATATTCGGAATAACAACGAAAAAATGTTCTAATAAAAAATATGTTTTCATTAAATACAGCACACCTCAACCAGATTATTAGTAAAAGTTATTAGTATCACAACTTAGCATTTTGAATAAAATTTTAAACAGTAAAATCCTAAAACGTAGGAATTAAAAGTTAGTAAATAAATCTGTTCTGAATGTGTTCTAAAAACGTGTCGAGTACAAACAATTCTACACATGCTCACGCAGCGTATGCAGAACCGTACACGACAAGTTTTTAGTACAAGTGTTGGTACAAGCTCATATCTAAATTGTTAATTAAAGTGTGCTTTTCTTGTTCTCAAACAGTTTAGATAAAGATGAACTGTCTAAAACACAATAAAGTATTATTATTAATACGAGAAGTTAAATCAAAGAATTGATTTTTTTATTGTACTAAAACATCCTAAGATCAAAATGGCTACGCATAGCGTAGTTTACTTTATCGAATAATGCTGTTTATTTTGGTGTAAAGAATATTATTTCATTTATCAAGAATCTAGAGTTCAAGAATTATTTCAATATTTCTCCTCTCAACCTAAGTCTTTAAGCGGGCCAGCACTGTAATTCTTAAACTGATCTAGATCAACAATGCCGCATCAGCGGAACAGCGTGCCAATAAAACCTTTTTAGTATAAAACTTGTTCGCGTACAATTATTTTATATTAATTAATAATAAAGACAAGAAAGTGTTAGTTTATAAATTATATTAAACAGATCATTTAACACTCTCTAGCACGGGCGCGCGCGCGCATCTTTAACACGGCAGCCTCTACTGTACCATTTCACCTGTCCGCACGAACACATAGAAAGCGCGCTCCTACGCATACCTGCCGTTTAATAGGCAGCAGCACGGTGGCTGCATCAAGAGAGGGTCCATTTGTTTGGCTCGTAGTGCGTGTCGTGTGTTTCGAAGTTTCGCCGTTGCCTGTTACCTGTCCTACCCCGTACTGCGTATGATACCTTCCGTAATCGTCCGTGAATCTACGGTTCAATCAAAAGGGTTCAATCAAAAACGCGTCCTCTTCGGGACGGTACGCCCGCGGATGACGACGAGTTCACCTGCGTGAGAAGGCTGGTTCGCGTGGAGAAGCGGCGCGATTGGAAGAACCCGTGGCCACACCAACACACACGCGCGCACGGCTGGGAAACCCATTAGACCGCCCGCCGTTTTGCCATTGTCTCGCCATCCGGTTGTCATGGTGTTCGAACACAGGAAGCTTAGAATGGGAGTGTTCTGTGTGTGGTTCTAACTGTAATGAGCTGACCACCCAGCGGCTTGTTTGTGTTAGATTTATGAGCCTTTGCGCTTAGCCGCAAGTCGTGATTTGAAAGATTTGAATTGGTTTAAAATTTGAAGCAAAACGGTTTTCGAGCCACCACATCGCTTTGAGGAAAGCTGCTATGTCCAAGCGATGGCCTATGTCTAATGGGAACCTATGGAACCTTATGTTGGGCTACGTCTGCTATTTTTAGGCAGCCTGACTTGTTTATGCTTGATTCAAAATATTTTTCTGCCGGTTTGAACCTACCTTTGGTGTGTATGACCATGTGTTACGCACCTGGATTTTCACGGTACTTCAACGATAAATCGGGATACAATAGACCCACAACTTTCGTTTAGTTGATTGAGATATTCGCCGCGAATTTCGTGGGACATTGAAACGTCTAATCATAGAGGTAATTTCATAATTCGACGGAAGATGTAGATTATTTCTCTTGGCATCGAGCGGTTCTAGACAATGTAGTAGCCATCGCTGTCAAAACAAGTTTTATATATGGGGTTACTGCTTCCAGATGATCGAGACTCTCGAATTTCTCGTCCAATGGAACTTCAAGATCATGGATATACGTCGATTGTACTGAAGGTTTTTTCTTGGCCAATGGAGCAACAGTATAACAAAAGATGCCGATCTAAAAAAACATAAATTGGTATTCGTGCATAACTGAAGTATGTTTCAGCTACACCATACATTAAGAGCATCCAGTATTTTTTGAATAAAAGTAAACAAGGAAACCTGGTATTTAAAATTGTTGTAAGAGGATCCCCAATTCCTTTAAGGTGTAGAACAATATCTTAAGAGTTTAAGACGTTTTAAAAATGTAATAAACCTCTTGCCCAACAACCGTGTTTTCATTGTGTCCACGAACAAAAATCCATCCAAAATGCTGTCACCCGTTCGCTCTTCGGCACGCCATACTGACGGCTTACAAGTGTTGATCATTTGTAAAGCAAATCCCCCATCTCCGATCGCTTCCTGGTGCCACTACCTCCCATCCCGTACATTGCAGAAAGCACGGGTCAAGCGGATGTGGTGCTTCTGCCGCTCCTGCTCCTTTTTTTTACACATGCACTTTATTTATTTTGCCCGCTGATGCATTTCGACAAGATAGAGCAATGTCGAACAATGGCTTTGAAGCGTCGCCGCGATGCGGATTCGCGCAAAATCAACACCACAGCACAATGGATGACCGGGTGCAGCAGCATCAACCTGTTCACCTGCAGGACCGGGTGGGTGACGATGACCCGTCAGCCATTTCGGTGCATTTTTCGGTCCGCCCGTCCGCCAGTCGGTTGCGCGGTTGGCTTTGTGGTGTCAAAAACTGCAACAGCGCAGCGCAGCGGCCCGATTCCGGTCGGGTTGTGTCTCTTATCGGGCGCATTTCATCGTCAATTAGCAGGCAATTCAGCGGGCGTTAGCGTATCCGAGCGCGCCGTGCGTAGATACGCCGAGCGCCTGAGTAATGATAATGCGAAACGGAGAAGACGACGAGCGTGTGCAAAAGTATCGTATCGAGTTTTGCGGCAAAGGAGTGTAAGATATAAATTTAAACGATAAAAACGAGGGTCATCACTGCAGTGGGCGAACAGTGGGAATGGAATTTTAATAAATTTGAAATTTATTTCCAAACAGGACACGCTCTACCGAAGGAGTTTCTTAGCTAGCGTTTAGCTGACCAATGGTAATATGGTTAACACTTTTTTGTAATCAAATTAACCATATTTCAGATTGTTTCGGATGACCTGCCCGAACCATAAGCAGCACACCACCGATCACCTCCAGCGTGACATAAAACATTGCCAATCGAATGGTTTTAACGACCGAAAATCATCCCTATCCTCCGCGCGGTGTGGGCTATCTTTTATTCGATTCGCACCGGCCGCGAACTGTCGTCATTTTGGTCCATTTTCTGCACCGTCCTGAAGATTTTTTTTTGCCAATGGAGCAACAGTATAACAAAAGATGCCGATCTAAAAAAACATAAATTGGTATTCGTGCATAACTGAAGTATGTTTCAGCTACACCATACATTAAGAGCATCCAGTATTTTTTGAATAAAAGTAAACAAGGAAACCTGGTATTTAAAATTGTTGTAAGAGGATCCCCAATTCCTTTAAGGTGTAGAACAATATCTTAAGAGTTTAAGACGTTCTAAAAATGTAATAAACCTCTTGCCCAACAACCGTGTTTTCATTGTGTCCACGAACAAAAATCCATCCAAAATGCTGTCACCCGTTCGCTCTTCGGCACGCCATACTGACGGCTTACAAGTGTTGATCATTTGTAAAGCAAATCCCCCATCTCCGATCGCTTCCTGGTGCCACTACCTCCCATCCCGTACATTGCAGAAAGCACGGGTCAAGCGGATGTGGTGCTTCTGCCGCTCCTGCTCCTTTTTTTTACACATGCACTTTATTTATTTTGCCCGCTGATGCATTTCGACAAGATAGAGCAATGTCGAACAATGGCTTTGAAGCGTCGCCGCGATGCGGACTCGCGCAAAATCAACACCACAGCACAATGGATGACCGGGTGCAGCAGCATCAACCTGTTCACCTGCAGGACCGGGCGGGTGACGATGACCCGTCAGCCATTTCGGTGCATTTTTCGGTCCGCCCGTCCGCCAGTCGGTTGCGCGGTTGGCTTTGTGGTGTCAAAAACTGCAACAGCGATCGCAGCGGCCCGATTCCGGCCGGGTTGTGTCTCTTATCGGGCGCATTTCATCGTCAATTAGCAGGCAATTCAGCGGGCGTTAGCGTATCCGAGCGCGCCGTGCGTAGATACGCCGAGCGCCTGAGTAATGATAATGCGAAACGGAGAAGACGACGAGCGTGTGCAAAAGTATCGTATCGAGTTTTGCGGCAAAGGAGTGTAAGATATAAATTTAAACGATAAAAACGAGGGTCATCACTGCAGTGGGCGAACAGTGGGAATGGAATTTTAATAAATTTGAAATTTATTTCCAAACAGGACACGCTCTACCGAAGGAGTTTCTTAGCTAGCGTTTAGCTGACCAATGGTAATATGGTTAACACTTTTTTGTAATCAAATTAACCATATTTCAGATTGTTTCGGATGACCTGCCCGAACCATAAGCAGCACACCACCGATCACCTCCAGCGTGACATAAAACATTGCCAATCGAATGGTTTTAACGACCGAAAATCATCCCTATCCTCCGCGCGGTGTGGGCTATCTTTTATTCGATTCGCACCGGCCGCGAACTGTCGTCATTTTGGTCCATTTTCTGCACCGTCCATCCGACTCGGTGCTGCTTCTGGAAACGCTTCCGCTAACGGAGCCGGTGATCGTATTTTGCTTCACGAATAAATGTTTTTTGATTTGCAATAATTCACGGCTTTAGTGTCGGCCGGACGCCGTATCGGGTGCAACGTGGGACATTATTTGCAACCGAAAATGCTGCGGGCTGTTTTTTTCTCTTGCCTCAACGCACCCCAAAAAGAGTCACCCCGTCCATCGATCGATTCTTGGTGGCTTCTGATGGTAGGTCCTCCACGGTTTTGGGGCCAGCCAAAAAAAAAAAAGGTGTCATCATCATCGCTTTCTTCTTGTGCTTGCCCGAGAGAAACAGGCGATTTCACACTTCATTCTGAATGGGTTTTTGCATTTTGGTCGGCTGCGGTAATGCAATTGTATTCTTCACGCCGGCTGCCGGATCGACGAACGGGTTTTCGCTGGCAAAATCAGATTAGTAAAATTTATGCATGATTGTTTGCGGTCGCGGCCAGTGTTGGCGGTATCGTGGAAGGCGGAATGGCGGTGTTTCTGGCCATTTCGGACCCTACGCCGCCGTCGGGCGTTGAATGTGTTCTGCCGTGCTGGTGGGATACATTATTATCTTTAGTTACAGGTTTATCTGGCTGCGATAAGGCGCGGAGTGCCTTTTTGCTCGACATGTTGTACGAGCTTTGCTCGAATGCCTGCGTTCGGTAATGATTACATTCGCTACGAAGGGTTGGTTTGGTCTCTTGTGCTTTACATACAAAAGCGTTGATTAAAGAAAAAAGTTGTTAAAAATACGGCTGGTAGCTTAGTTTAAGCTAAACTAAAGCGAACGTTTAGAAGATGGACGAAAGTATTGATATTATTTCTTCAATTTTAGTCGCCAAACTCCGATACTTTTTACAGGTTTGCTGGACCAAATGATGACTTATGACTTAAGAGAGTTGGGAGAAAAAACAGGAAGACATAAGATAAAAAGATAATCCAAAGCCAACTGTAAAGCAAAAGAACAAGAATCTCAGGATATCATCAGTAGAATATATTATACAAACACCGTAATTTACATTTGCTCAGCACTCAGCTCAATTGCTTCGACAGTTCATATTCAATACGGGCCTAGATCCCTTCAAACCGTGACGTAACCGGCGTAGTTGCTGATACCGCACAGATTCTTCCCCCGGGCCAGCCGCATGTAGCCCTCCTCGCCCCAACCACCCCACCAGTTCTTCAGTATCCAATAGTCCTTGGTGTAGCCGAGCAGCAGCATCGCGTGGTTCACTTTCGAATTATCGCACGAAGCTTCGTCGTCATAGATGCCCTTGCTGTGTCAAGGAGCGAAACGAAACAAAGAGTGTCCTGAAGGGAACAGGGCGAAACTCGAGCAAGTACTGCTGCGGCTCACCTGTACAGCTGGAACGATTTGGGAGCGGCGTTTATACTGACCGGAATGGGGCCCACCTTCCACAGGGCGTAGGCCAGCGCGTCCTCGCTTTTGGGCATGATGGCCCACTCGCTGATGTTGGCGATCGCGTAGTCCTTGTTGAAAGCACATTGCCCT
>KZ068323.1:82978-101161 GCA_002091845.1 Anopheles cracens | reverse complement strand
CAAAAACGAAAACCATCTTTTAAAAAATAAGCGCTGGATTGTGCGGTGTTATTATACTGACTCGAACAGCCTACTGGAGCCTGGCACGGTTAATACAGACTACATAGTGCTCCCAGCACTTCCTTCCGGGTCAATTCAGTTTCGAGATTTTGTTTTCGTTCGCGCGCGTTGAGCAAAAGGGCTTCTGCGTGATAATTGTCGGTGGTGCTTTGTCCCCTGCTGCTGCACAGATGGCCTTTTAGGAATTTATACCAGCAACGGTTTTTTTTCGTTGTGTTTCTGTGTGTTTTGTATGTCTGTTACAGCACATGGTTGTGATTTTGTTACATTTACACTGTCGTATACAAATTCAACAATGGCAGACTATACAGACAATGTACAATGTACATTCCATAACTATAGCACATGTCATAAGATAAAAAATGTTACGGCTATACATTTTTGGCAACATTTCCTATGGGTTTATTAAGCATTTCACTTTTCGATCACTGTTTACAATCGATCGTTGCTGAAATGTGCATTTTAGTATAGTTTTGTCGTATAAGAGATCTATTGATCAACCTATTGTGGTACAACCTTTGAGTGAACATTTTAGTTCGTATTATAGTTTTCAAATCTATTTATAAAAGAAACACCCACTTTTTTGTCCCTTGTTATTTTTCTTCTTTATTTTCGTTGATTCAACAATTTTTAATCGGCCATTTCTAGTTTTAGCAATGACTGCTGCAAAATAGTCAATCCCGCGTACATTAAGGGCGGAAGACGACTTGCAAGACGTGCTTCTGAAATGCGCACTCAATAACAAAAAAAGCGACCTAACAACACATCCAACCGTGCACACACACGCACACTCGCTCGGCGATTCATTCATGCAGCGTCAGCCAGCCGTTTCCATTCACATTTGTGCGCGGGGTTTGCGCTTCCATTCATGTCGCCGGTGACGACGCCAGTCCACGCAACCAACCACCGCTGCTCACGCACGCACCGTCTCCACAACCCAGTTCTCAGGTACCGACCATATCGCGCCGATTTCGACCACCGCGCGAACCGGGGGCGCCGACGTGGTGATGGGAATTTCTGTGGCAGAGGCAGCAGCAGCAGCAGCAGCGATTCGAAGGAACTTTGAAGAGGGGTCCATTCGTGCGTCTCGCGAAAAGGGGACGGCAGGAGAGGTTCACAACGGAAGGATGTCACCTCGGACGGAAGAAGGGGTTCGTCCGTCGGTTTCCGTTCCGACTGAGGAGGAGGAGGTTGTCTTCGTACGCCAATTGCATGTTAGCACAGTCCATTTCAATTGAAGTTTCTTCTCGTTGTTTGCATCGGTTTTCTGTTGTTGAATTCCACCGCACACGCTTTGCATTCACTTGCATGCATTTTTTTTCTTCGCCCACCGGCGGGGCTACGTGCAAACGCAGTAGGCGCAGCAGTTCGTGGAGGAAAACGGAGAGAAGAAACAAAAGAAGACTGTCACACATACATTCACACAACAACGAAAAAAAAGCATTACGTCGTGTTTGATCAGCGAAGCGTAGTAAGTGTGGGGTTGCAAAATAGGGGTTGTGAAGAAGTTGGTGTGAGAGAGAGAGAGAGATCTGCGTGATAATTGTCGGTGGTGCTTTGTCCCCTGCTGCTGCACAGATGGCCTTTTAGGAATTTATACCAGCAACGGTTTTTTTTTCGTTGTGTTTCTGTGTGTTTTGTATGTCTGTTACAGCACATGGTTGTGATTTTGTTACATTTACACTGTCGTATACAAATTCAACAATGGCAGACTATACAGACAATGTACAATGTACATTCCATAACTATAGCACATGTCATAAGATAAAAAATGTTACGGCTATACATTTTTGGCAACATTTCCTATGGGTTTATTAAGCATTTCACTTTTCGATCACTGTTTACAATCGATCGTTGCTGAAATGTGCATTTTAGTATAGTTTTGTCGTATAAGAGATCTATTGATCAACCTATTGTGGTACAACCTTTGAGTGAACATTTTAGTTCGTATTATAGTTTTCAAATCTATTTATAAAAGAAACACCCACTTTTTTGTCCCTTGTTATTTTTCTTCTTTATTTTCGTTGATTCAACAATTTTTAATCGGCCATTTCTAGTTTTAGCAATGACTGCTGCAAAATAGTCAATCCCGCGTACATTAAGGGCGGAAGACGACTTGCAAGACGTGCTTCTGAAATGCGCACTCAATAACAAAAAAAGCGACCTAACAACACATCCAACCGTGCACACACACGCACACTCGCTCGGCGATTCATTCATGCAGCGTCAGCCAGCCGTTTCCATTCACATTTGTGCGCGGGGTTTGCGCTTCCATTCATGTCGCCGGTGACGACGCCAGTCCACGCAACCAACCACCGCTGCTCACGCACGCACCGTCTCCACAACCCAGTTCTCAGGTACCGACCATATCGCGCCGATTTCGACCACCGCGCGAACCGGGGGCGCCGACGTGGTGATGGGAATTTCTGTGGCAGAGGCAGCAGCAGCAGCAGCAGCGATTCGAAGGAACTTTGAAGAGGGGTCCATTCGTGCGTCTCGCGAAAAGGGGACGGCAGGAGAGGTTCACAACGGAAGGATGTCACCTCGGACGGAAGAAGGGGTTCGTCCGTCGGTTTCCGTTCCGACTGAGGAGGAGGAGGTTGTCTTCGTACGCCAATTGCATGTTAGCACAGTCCATTTCAATTGAAGTTTCTTCTCGTTGTTTGCATCGGTTTTCTGTTGTTGAATTCCACCGCACACGCTTTGCATTCACTTGCATGCATTTTTTTTCTTCGCCCACCGGCGGGGCTACGTGCAAACGCAGTAGGCGCAGCAGTTCGTGGAGGAAAACGGAGAGAAGAAACAAAAGAAGACTGTCACACATACATTCACACAACAACGAAAAAAAAGCATTACGTCGTGTTTGATCAGCGAAGCGTAGTAAGTGTGGGGTTGCAAAATAGGGGTTGTGAAGAAGTTGGTGTGAGAGAGAGAGAGAGAGACAAGGGGAGGGGAAGGGATTGAGAGGGGACTAGAGGGTTATGAATGGACCTCGCGGAACTTCGCGGTAGAGCGGGGCAGAGTAGCTGGAAGGCCATGCATGGGAATCTTTGTGCTCCTCCCACCTTACCCTCTACAACCAACTCTACACTACTCTCTGCCACTAGGGTGGAAGTGAACGCGAAGTGGTGTTACAACAGAGCAGGTATAGATACACACACACGTACACTCTTTTGCCCGGTTCGACGCGAGCGACACATAATAAGTCATTCATAAATATTCAAAGCAGCGCCTTCCGCAAAACACCGTTCCACGGATGCCCACGGATGGCTGGCTGGAAACCAACCGGCCAACCCCACCAGAGGTTGTCGTTTTTTTGTTGCTTTCGCTCTACGGATACACACCGGTAAATCCACCAAACGCCGTCGTCAAGCGACGTTCACAAAACTGGAAAAAAAACCTACGCACTTTGGAAGGCAACAGCAGCAGGCGTAACGTGCTGGAAAAATCTCGACCGGTCACGGCCTACTAAAAATGTGTAACATTGGCGCTGTGTGTCCGTGTGGGGAGAGTGCTGGGTGGATTCGAAAATTTCGAACTCTTTGGAACAATGCATAGTTTCTCGTTTTGGTGGATGCAACGTTTTAGAAGTATAAAATGTGTTCTTGTTTTAGTCAAACACGGCGCAGCTCGTCTAGTGCTTGCAATTGTGTTTGTGGAACGATTTGGGCGGTTTTAAACACAGCAGGCAAACACAAGTACGTTCAGAGACTCTGGAATTGTGGAATTTAACACCTCATTGACGTGTCAAGTCTTCGTCGCGTTGATCGATTTTCGAGTTTTTGTTCAAATCGATTTTGTTTTGATTAACAATTTGTAAGATGCTCCTCCTCGCAAGTCGAGATTAATAAGATGGATCGGCTGGTGGCGTGCAATAACCGCCTCGCTCAGCGTTCAGGTTTTAATGCGTCGAGTAGAGGTTATTCACTCAATAGGTTATTTTTTGGAAGTGTCTTTCTAAACATACTGTTTTTAACTTCTGTATATTGAGAAGGTTATCGGAGAGCATTACCGCATAACTTATCTCCGAATAAACATTCCGTGTAAATTCATTGTTAAGATCTCATTGAGGTTAGGTCGTGAGCAACCTTATAGAGGTGAAGTAGTGTAGTGTAGTTACTGACTACGTTAGTTTCGCGCTATCATTTCACTGGATCGTTCTCAACCTAATCCGCATCAGTCGTTATTCCTACATTTCTGTCAATGTTTCCTCGAAGAAGGTATCACATGCTTTCACAATGCCCTATATGATAGCTGCTATCATACACATGCTCCTCAATCGTAGATCAAAATTGCAATCGATCTAACAGATTTAAAATACATGTTTCGTTTCCATCGCCGAAGCATTACGCTTGATCCAAAACGGAATGTTTCTTTTTCATTATCTGATTTTATCCATAGTGGTCAAACTATTTAGTTAACCTGTGCAACTGATCCAATGCCCGAAGTTGTTTTTTTTAATGATAAATCGTTCCTACTTTGTACACGCAACATGCTTTATCTCGTATGCAATAAAGGCATATGTTAGAAACACATGAATGTTCGGAACGTAGTAACATGAAGGCACATCCAGATGATATGTACCTTCTTTCTGTAGTTTATCTGTGGCAGGTAGTTTGCTAAACAGTTCTAAGGCTAAATGGTTTGCGGCAACCTCTGCATTGAGTGATTCTAAGACATCAAACATTTAAACCTTGCAGGGTCCGAGAAGACAAACATGAAACATGTATAAATTGGAGAGTTTTTTTTATTTTCAGCTAAGTAAAAGGCTTTCCTTTTTTGTTTATATTTCCTTTTAAGATATAAAGGATCTCGAAGAAAGTCATCGGTAGCTGATCAATATCGTCAGCAAGCAACGCCGCCGATAAACCTTTTGCAAAATATCTTTGCCGGAATGCTTAGAGCTTCTCTCCGTAGTATTGCAACCCACACACGCACAGACCCAAACGGACCAACCAACCTACCTGTCTGGTGAAATCTGAGTACGTATCACCGGATCACCACCGGATTCTCAGCCCACTTCGACCCGCACGAAAACGCGAACGACCCAGCGCGTGTCCGTATGCTAAACAGGCAGCGTTTCCCGGGAGCCGCGTAACCCGAAACCCGGCCGCGCACACTACAACGCCACTGCGCGCCGTGTCGCCGTGGGCATGACGGGGGTTAGCCTGCCCACCTTTATTACCCACTGCTCCGCACTCTGTGTCTCCGGGAATGGTGTGTCGTTTGAAGTTTTCGTTTCGGACCGTACCGAACGAGGCCAACAGAACCGTATCGGTCGAGCCACATCTCTCCTCCAGACGACCTGACGTGCGGTAACCGATATCTCCACGACACGGGGCAAATTTGCCAAACCCATCCAGTCGGTCAGTCCACTCGCTTTCTCATTGACCCAAACAGGGGTAGGCGGCCGTATTTGACGTCACGTACGGGTACACACACACACACTTGACCGGACGCAAACGGGATCCCTTATCGAAGGATTTAATCAGCTGGACTTGGGCGCTGTGTTTTGTGCCATTTCACCTGTTTAAAAGGTCCAAAATGGTGGCAGATGATGACGTTCTGTTCGGGCATTGCGTACCTGTGTGGACTTTGGGTATTATTTATAACTTCCTTATCATGCGCGTCTTTTACGGCCGGGCGGGGTTGTATCCGAATGGTGGTTTACGTTCTTCTGTTTCTGTTTACGCCGAAAGGTTGGGTGAAACTGGCCGGCGAGTTTTCTAATTAATTAGGTACGGGAAGTAATAAATTGGAATGGTCGGTACGGTGGTGCCACTGTCTCACTGTCGCATCCGCTGGTGGATGAACTTTTGGTGACTTGGTGTATGCAAAAAGGTAAAGTTTGAAAATATTTTTCTCTTTTAGCGCGTTCCAAGAAAGCGTCTGGATTTAGGTGGTGGGAGAATGACAGCTGGGTGTTAATTGGTCGCTGGAATGCTTGGTAGTACTAATGGCTACTACGACCTCATCTTCATTTATCTTTCTCGTCATGTAAACATATTTGTACCGTGCTGTCTATTTTGTCAAAGTACACTGTGACAGTCCGATCTCCTCCGGTTTTCTAAAGATCTAGATTGGTATATTAAAATGTTAGTCGTGAATCAATTTTGCGTTTGAACAAGTGTCCAATCGTCAATTAATCCATCGAGTCCCACCAAGCTCGAAATGGATTCGATTACCGTACACCGTATTATATGCCTCATTCGATTGATTCCGACGAGCGAGCACACTTGTTGCCGTTTATAGGTGCTGCGACGGCGACTTCCTCGATCGGCGTAGGCGCGGGTTTGACATTAGCAGCAGAAGAAGGAGAAAGAGAGAGGCAAAGAAACATGGAATCTTTCTCATCCCCGCGCTGTATGGAAAGGCCTCGGGAACGGGGTGTGAACTTCAAAATGGTGATGCTATTGAATGGAATATCGTCGTGTCGTTGACAATCATCTACCGGGCCGTGTGTGCGTGTGTACGTGTGCTTCGCTTTGCGTTTCGTGAGCGAGAGCGAGAGAGCACGTCTGAGAACGCCGTGTGGGTAGGGAAAAACATGAATGAAATTCGACACACTGAAATCCATCAGCTTCCCTTGCTCTGCCCTCCGTGTCCTTGCGCCCTTTTGGTTCATCCGGCGGATTGTCCGCCTTTTTATCTGTCTCTCCTGCTTTCTCGCTCTCTGTCTCGCTTGGTTGCTTCGTCACCTCGCGCACACAGCGACCGCGGAGGTTTTTTTTGCCTTTGCCTGCTACCCCGCTCTGTATACAATATGATGCGCATGCGCGCGGCGGTCACCACAGCGCGACGTGGTGTTGTGTGCGTGTGTATCGTGAACATTTCAATAGTTAGTTTCCTCGCGTTCCGTTGCTATAGTAGCTTCCATCGTCTTCCCCCCCCCCCATCCCCGGTTTAATCAACATCCAACACGAAGTCACGAAGCGCGGAGGTGAGTGAGAACGCGTCACCGTGAGCGGACGCGTGAGAAGCTGAGATTGTCTCGCGCGACGATGAGACGCGACTCACGAAGGGAGTTTATGGCGCTATTGGCTTCGATGAATGGAAGAAGAATCAACCGGATGCGAACGCGACAATCACCTTCGATAAACGGAACGCAACCCTTGCTCTTCCTCCACCCTCTTTCCCACGTTCTCTTGATCATGCATTGCGTCACTATAGCTATCGCTTTCACACTCGCGCGATAGCAACGTTTTTTCTCATTCTTTCATACAAAAATCAAAACCAACCGAATCAGTTTTATGTTTGTGTTGGTTTGTGTGTGTGTGTGCTTTTTGTTGTTGTATTATAACTATCAGTTCTGATGTGCCTGTGTTGGTGAGGATTTTATTGCTACTGACACTGTGTTGGTGCGAAACAGAACGCGACACTCTCGGAATGGGGATTTTAAACCGTTCTCGTGAAACAGTTGGATTTAAATTCTTTCCTAGCTTGTTCCCAGATGATTTCTAAATATTCCTTATGTTTGGGGTAGTTTTTTAATCGTGGGCTTGATTTTACTCAAACGCATTTTCAAATTTGAGGCATTGCTAAAGATTGGTGACATCTTAAGTCTTTCATAAAGCGTTTTAATATAATCATTATACTCATCATCATAGTAATGGTGCGACACAACCTCAATAAACTTATTCTGAGCTGCATCGTAGTCCAATCGAAAATCAGTTCTGTGACCGTGTGACCTGTTTCTGTGCTTTATTGGTTATAATGCCTACGAACTGTCCATAGCTTGGGAACGCCCCAAACATGGTCCTTCGAACCGGATTCTCTGGGTTTAGTTCAGGTCGAGCAGTAACTATATTCACGAAGTAGTGCGTTTTGGGGAGCCTCATGTAACGCGTTAGAGTTATAGATGTACGATATAGTCATAATGATGTAACGTTGTCAACGGAAACACACATATATACAAATGGCGTGCCCTCTCTCGCTCTCTCTCTCTGTCTCTGCCGTGCCGTCTAATTTCCATCCACTTCCGGTCGCGCCAGACCGGATCCCGCGCTTGTATGACCGTTTGGGAATGTGTCTCTGTGTATGTGTGCGTGTGTTTTAGCTGCTACCGGAAGCAGGCGGAAGAAAGAAAACGAAGCACAGGGAACGCCGGGGCACGTATAAAAACGATCGCCTTGTCGTTCGTGCGTTTGGCCGATTCGCTTGTCAGCGTTTATTTTGCTGGCTATTTTTTTATGCCACTATGGCCGCCAGTCGGCTACGATGCGTGCAGCGATTTTGAGTCATATTTCAAATGCAGGGTTTTAAAGTTAAAAAAAGTCTTACAACTTTTTTATCCAATATTTTAATTTACATTTTTGGAAGAATACTTTAAAAGTTAGTTGAATTTGTTATTTTATAATATTTGTATTTATATGCAGTGCAATAAGTTTCTTAATCTAATGTGTGAGCCTCATTAAGTACATTCTGTAAAGGTGAACTATTAAAAAAGCAACATTCTCTATCAAAACATTCTAACAGAAATGCTCAAAACGCTTGGTTTGGTATTAAAATTCAAGTAATCACACAAAAACACAATTTTGTTTTAAATGTATTTCCCTAAATTTTGCGTTAGGTTTGTCTACGGACGTCGGTCTCATTTCTGCTTTAGTGTGGTAAATAGAAACGTCAGTTTCGTCGTTAAACAGTCAGTTTCACAGTGTTCTTCAGCTATCAAGATATGCTAATTTGAACTATGATCACGAAGAAGTATATACAGGATATGAACATTTAAAAATCCTGTTACAAATTGTGGCCATGTTATAAGATTTCTCCCCAACTATTTTGTACGATATTATCAACTCTAATTATCTCAATATCTTTGCTTCTTTCATCATTCACTTCTATTTTTTATTCCCCTGCTTTCATTGCTACATGTTCCAGTTCAATTTTGGACAGTTTTAAATATCTTTTTTTTATTTTACCTGCTCGACATTTCTAATTTCGTACCACACCCCTTTTACAACCGTACAAACGGCACGTTTCATCATCATGTTTCGGGCCGGCGCTTCCTGCCCGACGCGAATCGCTTTCACTGTGATTATTTTGTCTGCAAAAGGGAAAACGGATCGCTCCCTGCCGGCGGCGACACCTGCTGCTTCCCAGAAGTCCTGCCGCACAGGCCGGAGGCTGAACGACGGTTGGCAAACACGACACGGCAAGCGAACCACTCTCTCGTCATTATAACGTTGAACAACATAAATTGACAGATCCAGCATCGTCTGGAAACACACGTCAAACATGTTGTACGCTGATTTGTTTTGTTTGCTTCTGTTTTCAATTAGCTCGTACCTTAATTCGGCGTACGACGCAACAACTAATAACTAAATCAATAAAACAACAAAAAAGGACACACACACACTTCCGTTTAACCATTTGCACTGTTTGTACGCTTCCCTTTTTCCATGGATTCTATTTCGATTGTACGGAATTTTCCATTTTCGTCGCTCGCCCTGTAAATCGGGGAAAGGTTCCGGGAAAATAAACTTCTGTCTATGTGTGCGTGTGTGCCTTTTCTTTTGTATGGTGAGGGCCGCCTGTGTCGCTCTGCGTGCGTACGTGTGTTGCCTCTGCCCTGATACCTGGAAATAGGATTTTTAAAATAGGTTTCCGTTCGCTCGGCTCAAATATGACGGTAAGTGATATTCGATGCGCGGCTGGCTGCGTTATTTATGCAAAAGCACTTCACACCAAAACGGCGACGACGACGGGTGCGCGCCACGTGGAGCGTTTTTCAATGACCTGTTGCTTAGCTCTCGCTGTTGATGAAAGGGACACCCGGCCGAGGACGACTTGTTGCGAGCACAATTGATCCTGCTTCGCGGCTTCATTCGATTACATCCGAATGGATGTAACCACAATCCGGGTCGGTTCGCTCGCATTTGTTTCGCACACTTGTTCGTGGCGATAGCGCACCGACGCCGCACGATGCTGCTCGCTGCGAGATGGTTAATTCCTTGGAATGGAAAACTCCTCCCACGCGCGAGTCAAGCGCACAAGAAACGCCCAAGAATGTACGCGAGCCACCGTCGTGCATGGCCACACGTTGGAGGTCTACTCCCCTGTGCCGCCCGGAAAGCCTCTGCCACTGTTAGCAATCGACATACGCGGCTACCTACGCCCTTTCGCAGAAATTATGTCGACGAAGAAATTGGATGGAAAACTACCAAAAATCGATGAGTCGGCCCACCGGCCCGCGGGAGAAGCTGGGCTGTGGGATGGAAGGCTGAAAATAGGGCCGAAGCAGCGCGGCGGTGGTTCTCGCCACCCCGACACAAATTTTCCCACCGCCTTCCTTCCCGCCCGATGGAGGCGCCCGGTGGGAAGTGGCGTTTTCTGTACGGTTTGCGTTTTTGCGTGCCACCTTCCGCCCCGACCGGTTCGTTTGCGCTGGCTTGGCTGGCTGGTTGACTGGCTGCTTTTTCGGCGTGGGCCGCGCGTTCTCGGCGCTACCGAATGCGTGGGCGTCCCTTCGGTTTGCTTTCGAGCTCCGGGTTGCTGGAGGGGGGATGGTGCGCCGGTGCTGGTTATTTTCCGCCACCACTTCAAATCCGTTGATCGTTGAGCTCCGAAAAAAGCGTTATCCTCCCGTGGTTGTCGGCATGGTGCGGAGGCGTATTGGCAAAAGATCGGCCCTCGCAATCAAGGCCAACGCAATCATCGCCGGCCCATGGTGGCGGCGCGTGTAGGCGTCGTGAGATTTTTCCCTCTGCCTCCTCCGTGTTTTGCGTGCTCCCTGCGTCTGTGGTCCTGTGGCCGCAGGGCGAAGGCCGAAACGCACAGCAAAAAGAAAGAAAATCACAAAATAAATCGAGCTGGCATCAACAGACACACGGACGGAGCGTTTGGATTACCAGCACCCGGCTTTGCTGGGCTCAAATTGCCGGCTTTGCGCTCCCGTGACAGGGCGCAGGTGACAGCTTGGCAAGCACAGCAAGGCCCGCTGCCACCCAAAAACCCACTCGCACACACACGCACACAATTTGGCAGGACGAACCGTCCTCCTCCGGCGACGGATAATCAGAGGGCGAAGAGTTTGAGAGCGGAAAACACTCTTTGACTTCGCCATTTTCGCGTAGGTGGACACACACTACTCTGGGCACAGCAGCCAGTGTGTGTGTGTGTGTGTGTGTGTGTTGCTCGGGATGGAAGCATTCTGTACTGTGGATGTTTCGAGCATGTCATGTGCCTGCTTGTGAACCTGTGTCACATAAAACGTTTCGGATTGGTTGGGAAAGGTATGATATGTTATGATCTCCCTTTTTTTTAAACCGTATACAGCGGCACAGGATTTTGCGAGAAAAAAAAATGAAATCTTTCAAGCGGACGCCTGGTGCCTCACTACACGTAAGTGGCTGCGTACGTGATTTTGTAGCGTAGTGTACGCCACGCCAGCAAATATGAGATACTATAACTTGTACTATTTGTGTTTCATATCTTATCTTATAAATTCGATGTGTGACTGTACATGCTATTTATTTAATAGACTGTTTTATGACATTCAATACTCTACTACTCTCAATATCTTGACTGTCTTTCATGATTCAACCTCAAGTTGCAGCAATATACAGGGTTTCGAATTCTAACAGATCCGTTGATTGAAATGAAATAATTGGTGATAACTATCATATAAATATCAATTAAAAATAGACTAATTCAGGCAATAAAAACACGATGTTATGGAAAAACAGCAGGATCGCATTAAGATTTGTGTTCCGAATACCTCGGTATCAATTGTATCCGATCAAAGTTAAATGTACGCTCTAACTGAAAATGATGAGACATTGATTTTGTTTGTAATGTCTCACCTCGGATGCTTTGTAGAACTACGAAATGTTCATCAATTGTAGCATTCTCTATTTTCCTATCATTGTGCGGTTGACGAAACTCTGAAAGTAGGCAAAACCGACTGATTGTTGCATTCACAGTGTAGGATGATGTTGTAGGTGTAGGTAAAGCAATGTGATGAAGAAAGATGGATACTTCTGTCGATATTTCAGCTGTTCGTTCGCTGTTGTCAAAATTATCATTTCTTTACGAATGACGCGTATATCGATAGGAAACATTGTGTACGTTGATGTCCTTTCTTTGCTGGTCTGTCTGCTGATGATTTCCCATAATTGCCTAAAAATATAGCGATATCGAAGAATTTTCCGTCTGCACTCACCTCATCTCGTCTCAGAACGAAGCTTTTTTTTTGACTCGAAGCGTCTGGCTGACGTCACCGAAGTTGTGTGACGTAACGCCCCAAAGCTCATTCCAACGAGCCATGACGGCGGACGGGCTGGGGGAAAACAAAAAAAAAAACATGACGCTACGGCGTAATGTGCACGTGCTGCTCTCTCCCGCTTCGTGGCACGCTTCACGCCTGAAGGCCCCTTTTAACGGCGGACCGTGTCTTTGTTCTTCGTTCGCGGAATTGATACTAAGCGAGCGACTTGGAGAGAATGTATCAAAGTGAACCACTTAAGCTGCAGGGGAGTTCTTAATGGAGTGAATGTGTTTTTTTTACTTTTACTCATTCTTCAACTCCACCACCTCTAGTCTGTCGCTGGAAAAAGGTTGCTGTGTTTGTGTGTATTCCCATCCGTTTCGTTCGCCAAATGACGTCGCTCGGTGGGAGCGGATGTTGCGTAGGGCAAATAAAACTGATTGTCTTCGTTTCGGTTGGCTTGCGTTGCGCGCCGCACCGCTGTTTCCGGCGATCGGTTGATGGCTTCCGAAACGACCAATCGGTTAATTATGGTTAGCCCGGTGATGGTTTCACCAGTTAAATATGTTTCTTAAAGAGGCGTTTTTTTTCGCTTCGGCACAAGACCAGTATACGTAGCATTACCCTTCCGTCGCGCTACTTGTGCAGCGTTAATCAAATCGAAGTCGCTAAAGCGTGCGTAATGTTTTATAGTTTATTACAACGCTGCGTGACCGGGCGCCGTCAAGCGCCCGTCCGTCCTGCTGTGTCGTGCTTCTTGTGCATTAAGAGAACATTGTTTTTCTGACATTTCTGGCAGCGAGCTGCTAGAACACGCGAGCTGCGCTAGCAAGCAACCGAATACCATCTCAGTTCCCCATTCTACCGGCCGTACCTTCGATATAACAAAAGGAGTGGAACCTAACACAAACCCTGCATGTGCCGAGCATTCCGTTCCGGTCGAGGGAGATCTTGCATTTGCTACCGCTTGCTACCGTTGGTAAAATGTCTCCAAATGTGGATGAAAACCTTTGTGTAGGAAGGTCGGTAGTTTTTTTGCATTTAAATTGAAGAAAAGAACACTTTTGTTTTGATGGTTTTGAAGAAAGTGTTATAATTAAGGAGCAATTCGAATTCCATCCAGAAAAAGGCGGTCTGAGCGCCTACACGTATGTAATCCGCACTACACTTGCGTTTATTTTACACCTGATTTGTCAATATTACTTTTTTTCGCTTGATAAGCACAGCCTGTAACTTTTATCGAGAGTCGAGAAAAACAAATCGTTCATAATAAGACAATGAAACGATGTCCAATGCGTACTTTAGCGGAGAATTAAGCACCTTTTCGCCTAAAAGTATGCAATCGACACTTGACAAATGTGCTACGAATGTTTTATTTACGTTTATTTAACCACTTTCATGCCTTTTTGCGCTCGACAAGCTGCTTTCTCATCAAACAACGCTAGTTTTGCTCTCGAACCTGACGAGAATGCAATAACTATTGTGTCGGGAGGTTTGCTTAATGCTTACACTACACCAATGCCTGGATTCATTCATTCGCTCTGGTGGCACACTTCGCGCACAGACGCACGCGTGATGAAATGATTTTAAAAAACCAACTTTTCATTCACACGCTTTCAACACACGTTTCGCTTCACTTTATCTTGTAATTTTTTGCTGCTAGCTTCTGCTGCTTCACCTACATCGTAATCTATATTCCGTCGTTCCGACGGCCACTTTCACTCCCACACTCTTGGCGTGCACTTGCGTATGTGTGTGTGTGTTTGTGCACGCTTGTGCGCCGTGAGCGCGGCACAAAATCGATCCACAATTTTCTGAATGAATCCCACGCGCCCGGCAAACGTGTTACGCGGGGGGAGCGAAGGCGATCATGCGCAGTTGCGCCCGTTGGAGCAACGTCGTCGGGGCATGGCTGTATGTATAGGATGGTAGCAGGAGAAGGCGAAGCGAAGCAGTGCCTCAGGTCCACCGCCCTTTGTGCGGGAAAGCATCGTAAAAGTCGGTCTTTTTCAATGAACCATTCGTGTCGCGTCCCGAACGTCCCGCCATGCGTTGTCTGGTGGCGTTCTTTAATACAATTAGATGGCAAGTGCCTATCGGCAAATCAAGCGACGCGTTGCTGATTGATCGTAAAGAAGCGTCTCGCCCGTCGGCGTCTCCGGTGGGTGGAATCGTACAATTCGATCTTAATGGATTGCACCTCCATCGGCCGAAAACCACATTTCCAAAGTCTTGCGCTTAAGTTAACGGCCGGACGCGTCATAAGTGACCTGTTAATAATAGTGAGTTTGAATCGATTTTCGAACGCCGCAGGTGAACAACAACAGTTTATGTTTTATCGCCGCATCCATATTGCCCCTGATGATGGCTGATGCCAATTTGCCAATTTTAAACGATTATAATTAATGTCTCGTGTGCGCCGAAGTGGTGCCGCGGCCACCTCACCTCGCTACGGTCACGTTTGACTCCTCGTGCTCTCGTAACTCAAATCCGCCCAACGCGCGGTCTCTGCGCTTCTGCAAACTCCGTTCGCCGAGAGTAGGACACTTAAGATCATCGACCACAAACCGGTACCGGCAGGCAGGCCGGCAGCACCCATGTGCCCGTGTGCTTACACGTACGAAGTGTAAAAATCCCGGCAACGACGCGTGGGAGGAGCGCGACAGCGAGATATCCATTTTACGCGACCGGCGATGGCGGAGCGGACGGGCGGACGGCGAAAAAAGAAGCAACAAAAAATAGCGTAAAGCACGAAGGAAGTGGAGCAATAAAAAGCTTATGAATGAAACTACACCCACGCACGCACACGGCACCCGCTCTCTTTCAGCATACCACAGGCACACACACACGCACACCTCGTCGACGACCGTCTGTCTCGTGTCTCGAGCCACTGTCATTTCTGCACAAACCGAAAAGACACGTTCCAGCGTCCGTCGCCCCGGCCTAGTGTGCACAATCCGGACCGGATGGGGTCTGTTTTCTGTGTGTACGTGTGTGTGTGTTTCTTATCAAACAATGTTGATGCTTCAAACAATGCTTACACTACACCAATGCCCGGATTCATTCATCGCTCTGGTGGCACACTTCGCGCACAGACGCACGCGTGATGAAGGTTTTTTTAAAATGAATTTAAAAAACCAACTTTTCATTCACACGCTTTCAACACACGTTTCGCTTCACTTTATCTTGTCATTTTTTGCTGCTACTCTTCGGTCTGACTTCTGCTGCTTCACCTACATCGTAATCTATATTCCGTCGTTCCGACGGCCACCTTCACTCCCACACTCTTGGCGTGCACTTGCGTATGTGTGTGTGTGTTTGTGCACGCTTGTGCGCCGTGAGCGCGGCACAAAATCGATCCACAATTTTCTGAATGAATCCCACGCGCCCGGCAAACGTGTTACGCGGGGGGAGCGAAGGCGATCATGCGCAGTTGCGCCCGTTGGAGCAACGTCGTCGGGGCATGGCTGTATGCATAGGATGGTAGCAGGAGAAGGCGAAGCGAAGCAGTGCCTCAGGTCCACCGCCCTTTGTGCGGGAAAGCATCGTAAAAGTCGGTCTTTTTCAATGAACCATTCGTGTCGCGTCCCGAACGTCCCGCCATGCGTTGTCTGGTGGCGTTCTTTAATACAATTAGATGGCAAGTGCCTATCGGCAAATCAAGCGACGCGTTGCTGATTGATCGTAAAGAAGCGTCTCGCCCGTCGGCGTCTCCGGTGGGTGGAATCGTACAATTCGATCTTAACTAAAATGACCAGGTCAACCCGCTCGCGCGTAATAAACGAATAACATATTTTTATTTCGTATTATAAATGAATCTTCAAACCCATTTTTTTTGCATTTCCGGGAGCGTTCCCGGTCTCTTTCGCTTATGCGACTGAACAGCCCTCGTCTCTATTAGTAAAGTTTAGTCCAGGGGTAGGAACATTCATAGCAGCAGGGACGTTCAGGTCTGTGAGGAGTTTTTCATACAATCAATATAATGTTTCGTCTACTTCCTTCCGCACAACCTTTCTACAGTCTACGTCTGAGACTTCAGTTGTTTTTTCTTCTATGTTTACAAACTTGATGAAACATTTGTTAGTTCCATTCTTTGAACAATTACTGCACATGTAAACAATTAGTTAGAATCGTTAGTGTATGTAGTCCTAATCGAATGTTATGGCTATCGAGACGTGATCAAATAAGCAAAACAGATCAAACTGCACAGATAAACAATTAGTTTTGATCATTAGTTCATGTAGGTCCTAATGGTATTATGGCTATCTAATCGTGAAAAATAAACACATTGTTAAGTCTTTTGCCTTTCTCCATGGAGGACAGTTTAATTGGCCAATGTTTACAATTCGACGGAAGCTACAGCGCGAAACATATCAGAGGGTTTCAGAATGCTTTGGGCATATCTTGGAAAAGCGGTAGCAATTAGATTTTTCTTGAACATCGCTCGACTCTCGTGCAGTATTTTATCTTAAAAATTATATTAATCTTATCTTCAAAAGAGTTTTAAGCTTCATCCTAACCTTCGCAGAAACTTGAAGGTATATTTGGGAATAGTTTATGGAGGGTTCGCTCTACAAACGTTCCCCGATTTCTGACCGACTTTTCAGTAGCAACTCCATACAGCTCCATTCTTTAAAGCAGAGCTATGGTGCTCTACAAACGTTCCCCGATTTCTGACCGACTTTTCAGTAGCAACTCCATACAGCTCCATTCTTTAAAGCAGAGCTATGGGATGTCCTTCTTAAGGCACTTGGCACCGGGGAGTTCAAATACCTCCTACAATCTAACCCTTTGTCTAGGATAGTTTGCCGACCCCTGGTTTCAGCCATCAACTATTGCGCCGGAAGCGTCCCAAACCGTATGAAACGTTCCTTATGCCCAGGCAACGTTGCACTTGTTTCTGCATTTGCATTAGCAATCCCCTGACGTCGGATGTCAAACGCAGCGTTGTTTCACTCGACATCTCTACATGCCCATTCCACTCCACTGTTCCAATTAAAAAGTCAATTAAAGAACGACAAAGCACGCGGGAAGCTCATTGCTGCAGCTTTCCTGTCCAAACCGAGCCGGGTGGCGGCAACAAGCCCGACAGACGTGCTCGCGCGCAGGGCAGTAGTCGGTGTGTTATGTTATGTGTCGCTCACTCGCTCAGGTAGCTTATCTGAAATTGAAAGCTAAACATAGCCGCTTTTCACAGAACACAGCGCGTGGGCGTCCGAACAGCAAGCCGCATCCTTTCGAGGCGCGGGCTCTCGATTCGGTGTTTGCTAAAATTAGAAACCAACCCAACCCGCCTGCCACGAATCTATCCATCCATGCCGCGCTCCCCGAAACACGGACCGTTCGGCGTCGGTTGCATCCGAGGGACAGCAGCCGTGGCCGTGCTTTTTCCTTCCATCGAATGCATCTGCCGCCCCTCTTGTCCGGGCGTCCCCGCGTGTGGGCGTCGTTTACATTCCAAAACATCACGTACCGAAATTGGAAAGAAATCCTTCCTAAAATTACACCACACCAACGCGAAGCGCCGCGTCCGTGGGGGGACCGCGTGGGAACGGAAAATTGAATGATTCCCGGCCACTTGCCACAGCCGGGCCGGGCGTGCAATCCCTTCCTTTTGCCGGCGGGGGCTCCTAAAAATAAATTTACTCAATGAAACCCCGGTCTTCTTCTGCTACTCCCTCGCACCGGTTTGCGCTCGCCGGGCCGAGATTGGATGTAACACTTCCAACAATAAAAGAGACGGAACGAGCGGGAAAGGACGAGCGCTCTCTTGCTCTCTCGTCCGCTTATGTACTAGGGACGCCCACGCGCGCATACAGAACGTCGGATTCGTCTGCTCTGGAATGTGTTCTGGACGAGTGGTGGGTCGATATCTGTATCCCGCCATGGGAAAACCATGTACACTGCTGGGTCTGATT